>CM060967.1:140531250-140713750 GCA_030765045.1 Tenodera sinensis | reverse complement strand
GGATGGAGGTAGAGGTAGAGGTAGTGGTAGAGGTGGAGGTGGAGGTGGATGTGGAGGTGGAGGTGGAGGTGGAGGTGGAGGTGGAGGTGGAGGTGGAGGTGGAGGTGGAGGTGGAGGTGGAGGTAGTGGTAGAGGTGGAGGTGGAGGTGGAGGTGAAGGTGGAGGTGGAGATGGAGGTGGAGGTGGAGGTGGAGTTAGAGGTAGTGGTAGTGGTGGAGGTGGAGGTGGAGGTGGAGGTGGAGGTGGAGGTGAAGGTGGAGGTGGAGGTGGAGGTGGAGGTGGAGGTGGAGGTGGAGGTGGAGGTGGAGGTGGAGGTGGAGGTGGAGGTGGAGGTGGAGGTGGAGGTGGAGGTGGAGGTGGAGTTAGAGGTAGTAGTAGAGGTGGAGCTGGAGGTGGAGGTGAAGGTGGAGGTGGAGGTGGAGCTGGAGGTAGAGTTAGAGGTAGTGGTAGAGGTGGAGGTGGAGGTGGAGGTGGAGGTGGAGGTGAAGGTGGAGGTGGAGGTGGAGGTGGAGGTGGAGGTGGAGGTGGAAGTGGGGATGGAGGTAGAGGTAGAGGTAGAGGTGGAGGTGGAGGTGGATGTGGAGGTGGAGGTGGTGGTAGAGGTGGAGGTGGAGGTGGAGGTGGAGGTGGAGGTGGAGGTGGAGGTGGAGGTGAAGGTGAAGGTGAAGGTGAAGGTGAAGGTGAAGGTGAAGGTGAAGGTGGAGGTGGAGGTGGAGGTGGAGGTGGAGGTGGTGGTGGAGGTGGAGGTGGAGGTGGGGGTGGAGGTGAAGGTGAAGGTGAAGGTGAAGGTGAAGGTGAAGGTGAAGGTGAAGGTGGAGGTGGAGGTGGAGGTGGAGGTGGAGGTGGTGGTGGAGGTGGAGGTGGAGGTGGGGGTGGGGGTGGAGGTGAAGGTGGAGGTGGAGGTGGAGAGGTGGAATATAGACAGACTGGATTCCACACTGGGCCAACTATTTAGGTTATTGTATGTCAGACCCCGGGAGGAAGGGAGGAAGTGAGAGCGCTCTACGGGCATTTTGGAACCAGGGCGAATAGCGCGAGCGTGAGGCTCCCTTCATTCTTCATTTTGACACCAGGGTTCGCCAAGAAGCCACCGATCAGTAGACTATAACACCACCCATCCCCGAGAACGCAATTACAGTTCACGAAACGCCCACACAGAAACGCCAAAGTCGCTCATCGCCAAGACTTCTGACTCTGTATGACCGGATTGAAATATAGATGAAATGAAAGAGGGTCGGGAAATTCGGGGATGTTCTTATTCATCCGGCATTTTCCTAGTGATCCGGGAAAACCCTGAAAAAGCGTTGGATCAGTGAGGTAGGCCATGGGAGTGGAATCCACGACCTCCGGAATGTCAACCATCTCGCTCTGCTACTTACAGTTTGTAGAGGAATAATTGCACATTCCATCCAAAGTTTTCCACAACAAATATTTCACCAAAAATGTACATTTTGAGGGTTCCTGCATCCAAAAGAGATATGCACTTTAAAAATGGTTTATGTGTGCATGTGACAGAGAGGTTGCTCAAAAACAAAGTGGTTTAAATAGCATACATACTTGACATTTAAGTTCAGTGTTTTCCAAGGACCTCCATCAATTTCAAGAAAATCTCTCACTCAACGTTGCACTTTGTGCAAAAATTGATTCTTTTATACTTGATTTTCTTAAATATAGCTCACGATTTCGATTAAATTATGTTCAAGGTATCCCCATCAATATATAAAAAATATTTTATCTTGAATTTTACGGGAACAACCTATTGTTGTCACATACACTCAGCGAATGTGACAACAATATTTCTCCCTAAAGGCCGTTTCTTCTCTTTTCCTGTAAAGGCTTTGTTTGCATTCGACAGGCACATTAAGTTAACAAATTAGCGACAGCAAATAAATGATTATTACAAGTGCAAACAGAATGGCTGGTCCAATAGTATTTGTGGAACGCGATTCTCTGACTGCCACGCTTTGAAATGTTCAATTGGTTTTGCAAATATTTAAGGAAGGGAAAGCATTAGGGCTTTTCCGATGCTCACACAGCAAATAATAGGATGCACTGTTTTAATGACGAATTAGCTCTGCAATTCTGCCACTTGTATTACCATATCTGTCCCTAAACCATTTTATCACGGGAAACATCCGGAGGAGTGTGTTTAAGCCAAATATACTCTCAAAACTGAAGGTGCCTATTATCGAGCTAATGGTTTGAATCTATTGATTGTTCTGTTTCATTCAAAGCCTCCTCCAACCGTACTATATGTTCTTTTGTTTTACTTATCTTTCCGCTTTTGTGTGCGACATCCCCTTAGGGAACAAAGGTGACTGAAATAAAAAAAAGTGTACTTTTTAAAAAAAGCTGTTAGATAACAGAACAATATATATGATTGCACCATTATTTACGAATTGAATACCTATTTATTAGACTTGTGTGCCCTTTAAATACCTACCATGAATCCATTTTAAGATTGGTGTTCATTAAAACTATATTTTCGTTGCTTTATGTGTCTTACTCTTTGAAAGTAATGGGTTTATCTTAGTAAAACTCTGAAGAGACGTCTAAAAATATTTTGCTTATTTTGACCTAAAATCATCTGTGTATATTGAAGAATATAGATTAATTCTAGTTTATCTTAAAGAACATGGAGGTTTTCTGTACTAAATTTCAAAATTATATGTTTTTGGAAAAAAAGAACAGTGTTCAGACTTACGATTTGCTGTTACCACGCTACGTACCAAAAACAGGAAAAGTCTACGTCACCGCCGGCGCGTTTATGGAAGTCGGAAAGGTCCGTGGCTAACGAGATATACATGCTACGGCGCGAATCGTTAGTCTGATACAGGACTAACATTGTACACCAACATAAAAAGAAACTGTGTCTTTTGTATAAATTCAGCTAGCTTATTTTTTTATTTAGAATATGCATGTATTAGGCGATTGCGGTTTTATTTCATTGGACCATGACTGGACTAGGAAAATTACGTCATTGCAGTTAGTGCCGTAGCCTATCTCGTTAGCTACGTGAAAGATACTTGTGACGTCATTCCTGCTATAAGGAGGTGAGGGAGTAGCAGAGAGAGAGTCAGAGTTACAGACATGACTCAGTGTGTGAACGCGAGACAGCTGTGCGTGTGGTACGTCGTGTGCGTCGTGAAGAAGATTTAACAAGCGTCGAGTGACTGTATTTTCGAAATTAGAGTATGAGAGACACAGAAAGTGAAGAAAGACACTTGAGTCAAGTTACAAGAAGTAACCAGCTATGAGTTGTGATATCACGAAAGACTAGATAATATCAAAGCAATTGGGCTGATTTTGCCAGTTTGTTATAATATCTAGGCAGCCAGTCATTTAAAGATGTGCTAGGGTTTATTTAATGATGTCCCAAAGGCTCATATTATACACTGAGTTGACCGCTGACGTACAGGAGCCCTCCAGTGGATTTAACACGATGTTAGCGACACCAACAACTAGTGTGAGAAATATGATGTTCATAACTCACTCTCCTGGATAGCTACACGAGTGTTTAAGAGTAGAGATAGTGGGAAGGAGGGAATTCCGCCGTGTTATGTAAGCCCTCCGGTACTCTCCGGAAATGCTATACAGTAAGGTGGTTTTATTCTTGTGTTACAACGCATTGACACAGCCATATTCTTGTGTTTTACCAAAACAACAAACGACACAATTAACCTAAAATTGTATCTAATTACTATCTGAAATGCCAGGCGTTGCCTATTGGTTGACGGTTTATCCGTACAACTTTTAGATTAGGTTGCACTTGTCCAATAGCCTTACACCTTTTTGCAAACATTTAAAAATATTGATAAAGTTGCGTAAGCTTTCACGGCAGGTGTAATAAAATACAGACTGATTATCTGGGCTTTTGGGCCGTGGTAGCAGAGAGTAGCAATTGGTGCTAGTAGCAATTCGCCGAGAGTAGCAGAGTACTATGGTCACACCACTGAGGATGTTCGGCGCAGCTTCGAACGAAACGCCTGGAAGGAGATTTTCCAATAGGTCACGGCCCACAAGCCCAGATAATCATTCTGTATGTTATTTAAAAATATTTAGTAAACTTCAAAAATTAATTAAAATTCTTAACCCATAACTTCCCAGCGTGTCCATATGGACACGGTTGTTAAATAGTTTTATTCTTTTTGCAATGTCTGCCTGTTATAATTTTTTGCATTGGCAACCATGCATTCTTGTCTAGGAGGGTTTGAACTCTACACGCATTCTTGTAACAATTCATTATTACCATTATCAGTGTATCTGTGACAGTCTGTATTGTAGGTAGTGCTTTGATTGTGGTAATGGAGCACATTGATGCGAAGTAAGTATTGTTTTATGAAGATATTCTTTGTTATTCTAAGTAAAACTGTGTGTAGTATATCTAGATAAGTTTATCAATTGTTTTGTTACTGAGAAGTGGTTAATCAATTATTCACCTTCTACTTATGACGTCAGTATTTCAGTCGTGTCCATATGGACACACTGGGCAGTAACAGGGTCAAATACTATTTTGTTTCTATTTCTCTTTGATTTCATAACAGAGGCCTTACAGAATGTTTAGAACCAGGTTTGACTGTGCAGGATGTCTTAGACATCATATTTGAAGAAACCAATGTTCCTCAGGCTGATGGAATTTACATAGCACCCCCCGATCCAGCAGTTCTCACAGACGAGGATTCTGGGATGAGGATGAAGGAGGTATTCCAGATAATCTTAACGCTCGACAACTCCAGGCTGAAGCTGAAATAAGATTGACAGATACGCAGATTGAAACAGAACCAAGAAATATTGATTATAGAAATGGAAATAAGCAGAAAACCTGGGTTCATGGTTCACTGACTTCAAATTTGAAGCCTTTTCCTGATTCAAAATTTTGCACATATGTTGATATGTCGCCTGTGGAAATCTTCGGGTTATTTTTTGATGATGACCTCGTAAAATTCCTAGTTGAAGAGTCAAACAATTATGCCCTGTTTAAGAACTGTCCAAGTCCTAATATAACCTGTGAAGAAATGAGATGTTTCCGTGGCATCCTCATCCTAACTAGTTATAACCCTCTTCCTAATAAGAGATTATATTGGGATTCAAATTCAGGCACAAGAAATGAATTTGTATGCAATGCCATGAGAAGGAATCGCTTTGAACAAATTCTCAGATACTTGCATTGTAATGACAATAACAAAATTGATGGAAAAGACAAGATGTGGAAGATTAGACCCTTTATCGAAAGAGTAAGAAACAAATGTAGTAAGCTCTTTGTTCCTCAGCAAAATCTCTCTTATGATGAATCAATGATCAAATACTTTGGCAGACATTCTTGCAAACAATTTATCAGAGGAAAATCAATACGTTTTGGGTATAAAGCATGGTATTTTCTTTCTATCAAGGAAAATCACCAAATCCAAATACAGCATATGAAGAACAGTTTGGTAAGGCCACTGCTCCTCTTATTCAGATGATAGATGATTTCAAAGTGGAAGTGAAGCAATTGCCATTCCATTTCTTCTTTGACAATCTCTTTACAGGACTTGCTGTTCTGTCTTTCCTAAGAGAAGAAGGTTATGGAGGAACAGGCACTATTAGAGAAAACAGGCTTCCTAAATCTTGCAAGGATGATGGTGTTGTTACAAAATAGATGGACAATTCTGTGGTTGCTGTAGCATCCACATGTGAAGGAGTGGAACCTGTAACATCTGTAAGAAGATATTCTGCAAAGGAGAGGAAGACAATTCAAGTACAACGTCCTCGGATTATTGCAGCTTATAATAAGCACATGGGGGGAGTGGATAGGATGGATGAAAACATTGCCATGTACAGAATAAATATTAGAAACAAGAAATGGTATTGGGCTTTACTTTCTTGGCTAATTGATGTATCTATCCATAATGCCTAGCAATTGAAGAAGGGAACAGGAGCTAGTACTACTCAGCTGGAATTTAGAAGAGAGATTGTGCAAGTGTACCTAAAGAGGTATATGAATCCTCTAAAAGGAGCAGGAAGACCTTCTACCAGTCGTCTGTGCGTATACAAATTGCGTGTTCCAAGTGATATAAGATACGATGGCATCAAACATTATATTCAGAAAATTGAGAAAAAGAGATGTGTAGGATTGTATTGCAAACTGAAGTCCTCAGCAGTTCGCACAAAATGTGGGAAATGTGACGTAGGATTATGTCTGGAATGTTTTGAAGTATACCACGGGTGCCACTAAATGAAACTCTTGGTTATTATTTTTGTTTGTTGTTATAAATAAGTTTATAATAATTATTTTGTTCAAATGTTGCCTTATTTGTGTTATATACTGCTTCCTGAGAATATTTGTAGTTGAATTTGAGTCATACAGAAAAAATTTAAAATATGCATCTAAGTGCCCAGCGTGTCCATATGGACACGTTCTGTTTCAGACACACTAAAGGTGTTGAAGATCAAATAACACATTGTATGCAATATTTAGATGTATAAGAAGGCAATAAACAGCAAATATGCAAAAATATCAGATTTTGAAAAATTTGGGCAGTTAAGGGTTAAGATATAAAGAACAAAAATAAAACCAAATAAAGAAAAACACCGGAAGACACTATGCAAAAGCGCTCTTGAACAACCACAAATACCACAAAAAGAAAAGGGAGTAGAGAAAACCCTGTGAATGTAATACGTTGTATTTCTATTTCAAACATATGGAATATTGTATGAATTGTTTGTAGAAGAGTTGAGAATGAAAGTGATTGTGTTTAATAAAAGAAAAGTGGGTAGAAAAACCGTGGAGTGAAATAGGTTGCATTTCTGTTTTAGTCATACAAAATTTTATGATTTTTATGTTGAAGGCTAAGTAGAGAAGGACATATGCATATGCTAGTAAAAGAAAAGCAAGTAGAAAAAACCATGTGAATATAATGATGCATAGTAAAATGCATAGCATAAGAATCCACTCCATGAAAAATCACATAGATGTGCCAATTTCATTCACAATCGAATAGTACATGTATGGGCAGGATGTTGTGGAATATAATATACAAAATCTGATGTGTTGCACTCACATGACTTTCTCTACTCTTGTACTAACCACTTTTCAAACTCTTTTTCCTACGTCTTTCTTGTGTTAGTTGAGATAATCATTTGCAGAAATTATCTTATTGTTTATTTTCTTGTAGGTGGAAGGGGAATATGGGAATATAGTAGGCGTTGAGTGATAGTCAAATATTTAAAGCTTTGACATTCCGTTCTCTTTGTACGGTTAACATATAAAAAATGAATAACGATGTTCCATTTGACACAAGTATAAGTTCTCCGAAACTCACACAAATAACAAGGAATATCTCCGAAATGGTTCACTCCACACAAAAAACAATAATTTGCACACAAAGTGTGTCTTAACGAGATCTATATTTTTTGTGCAGTAAGCGCTGGTCTATCTCTTGCGGCTTACGGGTTATTCAAAAATCATCAAGGGTAAACAGGACTACATAAGCTATAGCCATAAAATTCAAAATATGCATCTAATTTGCCATGAAAATATCTTAAACGTGTGGCACGTTAATCAAAATTGTTATAGGCATTTTTGATAAAATCAATTTTTTCAGAAAAAATCCATGTGAAGGATAATTTAGGGTGGAGAAATTTTTTCCAAGTTTTCGTGTCGCATACTTAAAGGATGTTAAACTTAAATACCAAGTTTGGTTTTTAACCGACTTTTCATTTTTGAGTTATGCTGTTAACATACACTTAGAACCACTCTCTCTCTCTCTCTCTCTCTTTCTCTCTCTCTCTCTCACACACACACATGCGCGCGCGCGTGGATCTTTTGCTAAAAATGCTTTTATTCAGGGCCCTTCAAAACATATTTTTGGGTGGAATGCAATACTTCATCTTCTTGCTTTACGTAGGAGAAAGTAACAAACGATGGGAACCCAAATCAGCAAAGAAATAAGCGACATTTCAAATTTCCAAATAGGATAAATGGGGCGGATAGTTTGAAACCCAGAATGTCCGCAGCACTAGCGTTCACTTCATTTCCCCTCGATGTGTTTTTGTTTAAATTACTCTAACATCAAACAAATGCTCATTTAGACCAGAAACTTTTGAAATGAAACCGTGCATATAGCTACAAACAGAAAGCTTGGTTGTGAAACCGTAAATGCCTCGTTAATAAACTAGTTGTACTGAATACTTTTGTTTTGTGCCCTTTGACCTGTGATCTGCTCGTGAATGGACCCGAGTTTGGTGAAACGTACTGCATGTCATTTCCATATTCTAACGCTATTCACACCACGGGTACGGAAGCTGTCGTCGCGGTTGACAGAAAACGCCGTTCAAACGAACCATACAGGCATATGCAAATCAAATGCAAGGAAAACATAAATAATGCGCACCAATGAGTGTCTAACAGCACTAATGCTTCCGGCACATTGTGATGTACTTACAGCCACAACATGAAGCAACTCGGATAATTAATGACAACCTCCTCTGGCTTTAAAGCACAAATGCTAACATTTCGGTTTGTTTGATAAGCAATATGAACAAAGCCTCTATCTGCGTTTGACAAGTATATGCCATTTGTGTGTGGCGAACGTTGTATCCGCAGGCTAAAAAGAAATAACAATCAACCCTAGAAGCATCATTACCAAATAATATGTCAATCTAGGTTTGTTCAAAATTTAGGAAATACAACACGACCTAGTACTCACATGATTTCTCTACTCTTGTACTATCGATTCTTGCAAACTCTTATTCCTACATCTTAGTCGAGATAAACATTTGCAGAAATTATCTAATTGCTGATTTTTTCGTAGGTACAGTAGCTTTGAACGATAGTAAAATCTTTTAAAGCTTTGAAACTTCGTTCCCTTTGCATGGCTAAATGATAAAAAAGTAAATAATGAACTTCCATTTAAGAAAAATATAACCCACAGAAATAACAAGGAATATCTCCGAAATGGCTCACTCCACAAAAAAGCATATGACACAAACTGTGTATTTTAACGAGATATACATGTTTGTATATAGTAAGATTTGGTATATCTCACAGTTTACCAGTCATGCAAAAGTCATCAAGAGTACACAGGACTGCATGAGCTATGATCACAAAATTCAAAATATACATTTAATTTGCCATAAAAATATCTTAAACATATGGCATTTTAATCAAAATCGTTAGTCATTTTTGAGAAAATTAGAATTTTCGAAACATTTTCCATGTAAAGGGTAATTTCGTGTGGAGCATTTTTTTTAAATCTTGGTGTCGCATTCTTGAAAAATGTTAATCTTAAATACCAATTTTGGTTTTTAACCGTCTTTTAGTTTTTGAGTTACGCTGTTCATAGTCAGACACACGCGCGCCTGGATCTTTTTTGAAATTGCTTTTTTGTATTTAGGGGGCCTCAAAGCATATTCCGGTGAAATATAGACATCAAAATTCTAGGTCCAATACAATATTTCCAAAATATCAACTGACAATGAAAGCAGACCTTCTAATATAACTTACCGTGCGAGATAGCTTCGCAGTAACTTTGAGACTCGCATTCGGCAGGTCGTGAGTCCGACTTCCGCGGCCGACCTTCCTGACCGCCAAAATGAGCCCAGACCGACATTTTTAAGTGCGTTAAAAACGACAGCCCCATGTCAGTACATTCACTCACATGTAAAATAATTCCTGTGGGACGAAATTCCGGCATACCGGCAGCGCTGATATGAGAATGACAATTAAAAGCATCGTTAACAGACCAAATATTTATTTTAATTCTAACCCTCCATTAACTTTTGTGTCAGTCAAACAAAAAAGAGTTGTTGCGACACAGAATAAGACAGCCTCGAGTATTTCATACCAAGCAACAACAGAAGAGAATCTAATTTTCGAATACCAAATTATTTTAATAAGCCCAAAGGAAGAACTTTTGCTTTATTTCCTTTGTATGTTAAAACCAAGCTTGTTAACAAGATGTATTAAACTGTTATATAAAGACAAATCTGCATCCAGCTAACGTTATAAATGGGTCAATCATTATTTTAAAATTAATGTTTAAGATAGTTGTAATTCTCGATGGTCGCAGACTGCTCGTCGTTTCAAAAAGGCTATATTGATGTGCAGAAGTGGGGCATCTTCATATTGTTATGCCGGCGACTCGTTAGAGACGCTCAAGGTCAAGCTACCTCACACCAGTGCGCGGCAAGTAAACAATGTAGCAATGGAGTGGGTCGGAACAAACACCGGTTTCAAGTTTTCGACAGCAAGCTGGCTCATAAGAATTGCCAGAAAACATGTCCTTTCGAGATAATTTGCCGGCATTGTCACATACTATGAAAACAAAAGAGCAAGGATAGTCCATCAGTCTTGAACTGAAGCAGTTTGAGTGTGATCCTCGAAGCAGCTTTTGTGATACCAAGAAATACAGTGAAAAACGTGAGGATAGAGCAGCTGCAAGCTACAAGGTCACGACGAATTGTAGATTTTATTAATGACTACAAGAGCACTGTGTTTTTGTGATTCAGTTTTAGAACAGAAATAAAGTGACCGAAAAAGTAACTGGGCTTGTCCATGTAAATATTCACCAGCGTCACCTCTATTTCATTCTATATATTTAATCTTTATATGAAAATTAAGAACTTTTTGTTCATTATGTATATATGGGGTCAAAGAGAAGGTACTAACTTTTTTAAATAGCAAAACCTGCGATCCGCGAAAAAAAAAAAAAACTTACTGAGCGATAATTGTTCCACCGACAAAGGGCACTTGTAGGGTATGCAGCATTCGGTTGGAGGTAAATGAAATTAATTAAATTGTCAATCGGATTTAAAAAGTTCTGTCGCGCAGTACATAATAAAGAGGACCATACAAATGCAACACAGGCTGTTTCATAATCTCCATTATAAACTGCCAGGAATTGTAGAGTAAATGTTTTGAATAGGAACCTATGTTCAGAAATGCATCATTTCAATACAAAATAAGTTTGAAGATTGAAGCGATTTCATATCTCCCACTTCACTAAAAGCAATGAGCTCTTGCCAGTGTGAACTACAAGAGGGGCGACCTTTCTATCCGTAGAACAACTGCAAAGAATTTTTTTCATACACATGTCCGCAAGATCTGGCGTGTGTTGAATAATTTCTATTGCCACCTGAACTCGTAAAAGATTTTCTACTAATTCTACAGGAGTCGTATAAATAAGGCTCTTAATGTGACCCCAAAGGAAATCGAAGAGCTTGTCTGGCGATCATTGAGGTCAAGGTGTTAGAGAACCTCGAACCATCCAACCTTCCCCGGAACATTTTGGAGATGTTTGCGGACGATAATTGCAAGGTAAATCACAACTGATGTAAAAGCTGATTTAATAGGACTCACTGTAAACAGAAGACACACAATATCAGGAGACTATTCTCCCTTCCAGTCAATTTGACTGAATCAGAACTGATCTGAAAATCGACTCAGTAGAACTGATTGTAAACAGAACACACACGATATTAGGGGACTGAAGTCACGTCTTATGCTGCTCAATTTGACTGAATCATTAATGATATGAAAGTCAACTTAGCACAACTATTCAAGCCTCCCGAACACTCGAAAAACTGTTCTGCCGCGCTGTATTGTTGTCAGTCACGTATTCACGAGCAATAGTACAAGGCAGTCTGACCTTGGCTCGTTTTGATGCGCTTCATCGAGAGTACCTAAAAAATACAGAACCGGTAAAAACAGTTATGTACATGAGTTTGTTAAAACTTTTGCACACGTGATGCACACAATAGTTAATAGTTTTAATTTCCCAAGTTGGCAACACTGAGCTTAATCGTACGCCCTGTGATAAGCACCGCGCCTGGTATGTGGTGTGAAGTAGCTTGGCCCTGTCCGTTCATTACATATTTTAGTACTTTTCAGATGTTCTATAAATAGATGTTTACGATGATTTCTCTACAAATACATTTACTATATTTTTATTTACAACATAAAACTTTAATGAATTCTTATGATTCTCATAGGATATGAGATAATCCTGAAATTATTTTGTAAAATCCTTGTTTCTGAACTAATCTTACCCATATTCACATGAAAGTAGGTTCAACATGCAGGGAATGAAATAAGCAAGTCAATTTCACAGAAATATCCACATGTTGCCACTGGGTATAAAATTAGATGTCATAAATGTATTAATAAATGAAGGCTTTCTTGGCTGGAGTCATAATTTGTAAAATTATCCTTCCGAGTTAAGAGGCCCTGGTCCACTGGACTTCTTCATTCCACTCCCAGAAGTTTCGGTTGCAGCTGTGGCAAGCCAATCGCCCGAGAGCGGAATGAAGAAGCCCAGTGGACCACGGCCTCTTAGTCCGGAAGCATATTTTACAAATCATACATGTATATCGAAATTGGTCAACACGGTTAGAAGTGTCACACTCTTTGTACAGGTTATACAGAAACATTGACGTTTAGATCACACATACATGATACAGTTGTACATTGGCAGTAAATTATTCATTACTTGCAATGTGAGGAAACACTCAGTAAAACAATATTATCTAGCTTTTTTACTCTGGTGCCTCCAATCGCGACAGCTGGGGCTGGTATCCCGTTTCTCTGCCCTTCCGCAGTTCCAATACTGACTGAAGAACCACACATACCATCACACATACTCCCATTGACTCAGGAGAATATCTATGTCCTTGAACGTGCAGTCGTGGTGTGGAGCGAGGAGCTTTTTTTTTTTTTCTTTTTTTTAAGGGTATTTAAGGGCTAATATTACCCTGGGTTTATCTCACCCAGGGCTTATTGGCCCTATGGCTGTTTCAGGGGTGTACCCTCTTCAGCCGCGGGTTAATCATTGGGGAGTTTTTATTACAATTTTAAGTTACATTTTGATAGTAAGTTGAACAATTAATATGATACAATAAAATAAATAAATAAAAAAAAACTAATACTAAACTTAAAATTACTGGTGTTGGTTCTTCGTTAGTCGGGGTAGGTGGAACATGCCATGTACCGGCAAAGGTCACGGCAAGGTTCACCTCGATGGTCATAGAATTGCGATGTGCTGCGTTTTGGGTGGAACTGTGAGGAGCTTCTCAATACGATATAAATAGGGTAACACCAGCAGTTCAAAATTACTGTCTACAATGCAGTTGGGCTGTACATAGTGCCAGTGCTGCAACAATATTATAACGTGTGGTTCCTTGAGTTTCCAATAAACATTATTCATTAGCGATATTGTTCAAAGCATGATCATAATTGCTTTGTTTTATGCGGTAATATAATGTATTAGTGATGCTCTTTTGCGTAATATTTATTGAACTGGGAAAGAAAGTATAACTTGTTTTTGAAGCAGGCTGTAAATCGTCAGCGCGAGAGGAAGAAACAATACAGCGCTATCTCAAGTTCACTTGTGACAACCACAAGGTCACAGCTGAACCCCTAAGTCACAGTACGTATATAAAAAGACGATCAGAGATGGCGCTGAGAGTCTTATTACGTTGTAAGAAACAACGTTTCTGTTTGTTTTAGATATTTCAGAAGTAATGAATATACTTAAATTTATTTGTTTATTTCATTATTTATCTTGCATTTAAACAATAGAGAACAAATAGGAAAATTTGTAAACATTAGATTAATATGGACCGAATAGATGCTTATCTAGGAATGAAAGTCTGCTAAATGGTAATAGGTAATCATTTATGTAAATGTGATTTAATGGATTTAAATGAGAGACATTCTAATCCGAGGTCGTATAACTCATTGCTCGTCGCACTCATTCGGTGAGTACGTGATCGATACATCGCTGCAGGAGTTTGATAATTGATGCTTGCATTGGAGTTCCTGATTGTGCTTGCATTAAGCACCAGGATTGGTCGTCCAGTGTATGCAGCTGGAGAAGACCTTGTTTTCCAGAGTCACGACGGATGAGCAAATACACGACCACCAGCCAATTTAGCTGCACTTCAACCTAAAAGCAGTAGCGGTTAGCCAACAAAGCCACAGCCAACGACCTCGGGTGGTTTATAGCCTAATCCTTTGGGTGTCCGGTCCTCTGTTGGCGATGCTTCTTAACAGCCGCTGCTGGAGGTAAGTGGTCAGCCCGGTATCTTTGTGCGCGGGTGCACAGCTTCATGCCTTCCCCCAAGACTTCTCTACCCTCACCCAACCCTACCTCTCCTGCGAACAGGCCCAGACCTGACACACCGGATCTAGCAATGCCCAGCACATCTGGTGCAACCAACAATCCCTCCGTGAGTGAGTCATCCAGCGTCGCCGAAAACGCCGACAAGGCGGAAATGGCAACACCAAACGTTTGGCCATAGCCGAACAACAAACCAGTCAAGACGCTACACGCGACACATTTTCACGGATAGACAAAATTTCAAAGGCTGACTCTGACCATTCCCGCGGAACTTCAGGCGCGGAGTCCAACACAAAGGAGACCTCGGTCTCGTCGGATCAGTCCAGGATGGACGAAGAGGTAGAGCAAGAGTTAGAGCTATTACTATAAGACTTGTTCTGGTAAAAATATAAGGAAACAGTCCTATAAAATTATTATACAAAATAATTGAGAAAGTTGAAATAAAAATGAGAGTTGAACCTTTATTAATTTTGTTTTCTTTCCAATAAGCAATTTAAATTCGTCATTAAATTCGTCACGAGGCAAGCTCCTCTGACTTCTCTATGGAGGTGGACGAGGCTGAGTTTCGTGAAGTAGTCCATCGCCGGAAGAAGCCCCGGCTGAACCAACCAAATATCCCCAACCGATGGTCCCGCTCCACAACAGCAACAACCAGCTCGGCGGCATATTCCGCCTACCATAGTGAACAACTTTAGGGCCATGGTAGCCTTCCTAAAGGATGTCATGCCAACGCTCTCGGAGTCGTGCTTGGTGACCAGAAGGAAGAGCCGGTACGTCTTTCAGCATTTCCAACATTGGCGAGATATGTGGAGGTATATAGGATCCTCCTATCTGTACTTGAGCAGAGGAATCTCCCTCATTTTACTTTCGAGACGTTCGTCGTATCATTCGAGGACTTCCGATGGACACCCCCGTGGGCGACATCGAGGAGGATCTCCGTCGCAAAGGCATTATCCCCGGCTGGTGAGGAAGCTTACCAAGCCAGGAGAGAATGGTGAGGCCAAGAGACCAATTCCCCTCTTCCTGGTCGTGCTGGAGATGACATGTGATCCGGAGATGAAAATCGACGGAATCGCAACTCTCTACTACCTCTGGGTGAAGGTGAAGGCGGTGAGAAGCTCGTTTTGGCTCCCTCAGTGCCATTGGTGTCTTGGCTTCCGCCATTCGAGCCATTTCTGCCGTAGAAACATGCGGTGCCTTCGCTGCGGTGAAGCGCACCTCAGAGTCCTGTCCTCGTAGGACCGCGGACGAACCCACCTGTGCAAATTGTATGAGCAAGCATGTAGCCTGCTATGGCGGGTGTCTCACGAGGAAGCGAGTGATCGCCTCCAGGGGCCCACAGGTAACCAAGGGTTCAACTCCCGTCAGTGGAGACCAGGGGAGACCTTCCACCTCGCATCCTCAGGGACATCACCAGGCACCCCAGTCAGCCGATCCCCTTATGGGGTCATATATCCAAAGCGCACAGCGCACCTCGAATACTCCACAGACGTCTTGAGTGCAACACACACAGCCACCACACAGTACACATCACCAGCGCCAGAGCAAACCTCCCAGTTTGCAAGACCGCAGAGGGAGAGGAAACCCCGGGAGCCTAGCGACGGAGGGCAGTGGTACTTCCACCCCTCGACGTCATTAGGGGGAGGATAGGGCTGAGAAGATCCCATCAGCACCTCTGCCACCCACAACCAACGCAACCCCTACCTCTGGCTAGTACTCCAGGCCCATGGGCAGAAGATCTGCGACCTCTTCGCTAGATTCTTCTCCGTGAGCGATTCAACAGGAAAGATACTGATCGCAAGATACTCTACTGCCGTGCGCCCAGAATGGTCAGTCGAACTATGTCACGTACCTCGTTGCGATTTGCGTTCTGGAACGCATGTGGACTGACCCGTCAGGCGGGGGAGCTATCCCACTTTTCCCGATCTTTTGCTCTAGACGCCAGTTTAGTCGGTGAAACACATCTCCGTCCTAACGACCACTTCCGCATTCCGGGCTACGTCTGCCACAGGACCGATCGTCAAGGTCGCCTTGGGGGCGGAACGGCGGTGTTCGTGAGGCAGAACGTGGTCCACCGCCCAATCCAGCTCCCACCTGTTCAAACCTTAGAGGCCACGGCAGTCACTTTGGACCTCGACGACACGGAGATCTTAGTAGTCTCTGTGTACCACCCTCCCCGCAGGCAGTTTGTATCCAATGACTACCTCTCTATCCTAGTCCTTTACCCAAATGGCATCCCGACCGACGTCTTCAATGCCAAGCACCAGCACCGTCATTGTGGTCGAAGGGCGGATGCCCGTGGCAATGCAATCATCCGCCTTATCGACACGGACTCTGAACTTCGCGTGCAGGGCTCGTGGCAACCCACACATCATCCGCATGGTCGAGGTCTACCTTCTGTCATTGATTTTGCGATCATCAAGCATTTCCCATTTTATCTCACCTTCACATCAATCAACGCACTTCAATCAGACCACAATCCAGTGTTGACAGAAATAAACACCCAGATTGCCATTAATGACAGCTCGATTCAAACTCGAGAAACGGACTGGGAAGGCGTTCGCAATTGCCTCCGTACCTCCATTCCACCCAACCCTCGAATCACAGACAGCCTAACTGCCCAAGCCCCAGCACCTCTGTACTGTATGCCCACGACAAGAAGGCTAGAGGGGAATGAAGGGCAGAGGGGGCTTCAATTGTTTATCTGCTCCGGTAGCGTATCTGTTTACTAGGAAATGAGTGCATGAGAATGCATATGAGTCACCCGCGTTGCCAGATCTAATGCACTTTGCAGTATTAGGTGCAGAGATTTTTTAGTATTATGCATTATTTGGCTCTCACTGCTAACACGCGCTACGGCGCTACAGTTATATATTCGTATTTTGTTAGTTTTATTCTTGGCTTAATATTTACATATGGCTGCAGTTCGAAAGAAGGGACGAAGTATTCACAGTGAAACAAGGGAGGTAATTAGAAAAGTGATAGAGGTGTGTGACGAAGAAGCGAAATCAGGACAATTGAAATGTTTATTATCACAAAGAAATTTACGTGTGGCAAATTATTGTGGGATATCGTAACATAGTGTAACAAGAATGAGAAGAGAAGGTGTTAAAGCTGGTGAAAAATCACTTCATACTCCGGGGAAAAAGAGACCAAAGGCCGAGGAATGCAAATTTCATTGTGATGACTTAGATAGAACAGTAATTAAAAACGTAATTCGAGACTTCTATTTGGCTAAAAAACAAGTGCCCACTGTACCGAAGCTACTTGCAGCAATTAGGGAAAAAATAAATTTTCCGTGGGGAAGAGAAACTCTGCGGAAGCTATTGCACGATATGGGTTTCAAATGGAAGCGATGTGGAAGTAAGAGAAAATTACTTATTGAACGCCCAGATATAGTTAACTGGAGAGCTAAATACCTAAGAGCTATAAATGGATACAGAAATGCTGGGAGAAATATCATTTACATTGATGAGTCCTGGGTGGACAATAATTTGACATTTGGGAAGTGCTGGCAGAGTGATGATATCTACGGGATTACGACAAACACTAGCTCTTCAAACCGCCTGATTCTTGTAAATGCAGGCAGCAACGAAGGTTTCATACCCGGAGCTTCTTTCATATTCAAAGCTGGACTTGCTAGCGGCGATTATCATGGCCAAATGAATGGACAAAATTTCCAGAAATGGTTGGAGGAGAAACTGTTACCTAATATACCCTGCAATAGTGTCATCGTGCTTGATAATGCTCCATACCACAGTGTACAAGAAAATAAGCCTGCGTCGAAATATGCTGTAAAGCAAGAAATGGTACAATGGTTGGAGAACAACATTTCATATTCTGCTGCAATGCGAAAGACCGACTTGATTGATTTAATTCAAATACATAAACCAAAGGAAAAAATATACCATATCGACAGAATAATAGAAATGCATGGGCATACGGTTCTTAGATTACCTCCTTATATGTGCGAGTTGAACGCTATAGAATTGGCATGGACAGCAATAAAACGACATGTAAGAGAGCATAATGTAACCGGTGATCTACATTTAAGAAATCTACAGCAAGTGTGTGAAAGTGCAGTGAACTCCGCTACAACAGCGGATTGGGAGGGCTATGTTAGGCACGTTAAGAAACTTGAGGATGAGTTCAGGCAAAAGGATGGGCTAGTGGAAGATGCAATAGACAATTTTATTATATCACTAGGAGGTCTGACGAAGATCCAGAAAGCGGTAGTGACAGCAGCGAAGGTGACGACTTCTCCGACTCGGATCTTGCACGACAACTGGACTTCTAGGTGAGTTATGTGACAACACTGTGTATTTTAAACGAACCTACCATCCTTATCATACTCGGAAGCTAGACATAAACACCGCGCGGGAAGCAAAACATGATCACGTTACACATTCCTAAGCCTCGCCTTCTTGTGCTGGGCATACAGTACCCAGATGTCCTTCCACTCGATATAACCCTCCTCATCCGACGCTTCTGGGTGGCACGGAGACTCTACCAAAGGCAGCGCACCCTCCACAACAGAGCCCTCCTACGGCACTTGCGCCGACAGGTCCGAATCCGCCTGCGCGAGCACCATGTGCAAGCGTAGGACAAGATGGCCAGCCTGGGCGCTAAATGTGGGGATGGGTTGAAGATCGCTAAAAGTCTTCCCAACCGTCCTGGCCAATACACCTCTCCACTCCAGGGCACCCGAGGCCTATCCTATGAAGCTGAAGCCAAAGCAAATGTGTTTGTTGACTCTCTGGAACGCACCATGTGTCCAAGAGATGACCCCCAGGACTACAAATTCTCGGAACGTATCCGCCGGGATGTTCGTCAATTTTTTCGAGGCCCCCGGAGGATGCGGAACAACTCTCGGTAATACGCCCCAGTGAACTCCATGGCCCACTCCAGCGCCTCAAACCCAAAAAGGCGGCGGGACCAGATGGGCTGACCCCACTCATGTTTCGCTACCTTCCTCTCAACGCCGTGCTCTTTCTAACTTGGGTGCTCAACATGTGTCGCAACCTGGGTCACTTCCCACGAGAGTGGAGAGAGGCTCGGGTGATCTGCATCTTGAAGCCTACGAAAGACCCGGTACAGCCCTCCAACTATCGATCCATAAGCCTCCTATCTACCATTTCGAAAGTACTCGAGAGGAGGATCTTAAACCGCTTGTCCCCATTATTGGGAGACATCCAAGCCATCCCTGAACACCAGTTCGGTTTTCGTCCTGGGCACTCTACGCCCCAGCAGTTGCTGCGGGTGATGGAGACTACTGCCCTGGGTTTCCAGAACGCGCATTCACTGCTGCAGTATCTCTGGACGTGGAAAGGGCCTTCTCTACGACCTAGCACGCGGGGCTCCTATCCAAACTCATTCATCTGGGACACCCCACACAAATGATCAACATTATACACAGCTTCCTCAGACACCGTCCACTAAAAGTCACAGTTGCGGGGAGAACATCTACACTTAGACCAACTAGAGGTGGAGTCCCAGAAGGCTCTGTACTGTCCAATAATCTATTCACCGTCTACATGGCAGACTTTCCATCGTAGTCACAGGTTAGCATAGCTCAATATGCTGATGACGTACTGCTGTTCTGTACCAATCAACATATTCTCAGAGCCTTCAACCCCATACAGCGACACCTCCGCCTCGTCCAGGAGTGGTGCCGGCAATGGCGAATGTCCGTTAACCCGGACAAGAGCCACGCTATCCTCTTCACCAGATGCCACACCCTCGCAAATTGCCCACTTTCCAATTCCGAGGTCAAAGGATCGAGTGGAGAAACTGCATCACCTACCTAGGACTTTAACTGGATAGGGGTCTGACTTTCCGCGGGCAGATCAGAGATCTGTCGGCGAGGACGCAGCGGACTATTGCCTCACTGTACCCTATGCTGAGGACCGAGATGACAGTCCGCCTGAAGTTACACCTCTTCCGGGCTCTTATAATCCCCCTCATGCTTTACGCCTGTGAAGAGTGGGCATGGCAGCAGGCAGTTGGCTCCTGTGGCTCCAAAGGGCGCAGAATAGAGGACTTCGGTCCATCTTTTCTGTTCCCATACCTTTCCCCATGAGACTACTTCACGAAGCCTCATCTCTTTCATACATGGAGGATGAAATTAGGCGCCGGGCAGCAAAATTCTACGATAAGTTACCAACCCACCAAAGCGCCCTGGTTAGGTCTCTTGGGGACTATGACCCCAGAACACGCCGCTTTAGGTCGTATAGGGTTCCCCGCATGGCTTGCGGGCACGCCCCATAACTAAGGAGACCCAACAAAGAGTTGTTAGGTTCAAAATTAACCTCTGTCAAAATTCTAAATTAAAAACCTCAAAACTTTTAAAAGAATTCTTTCTAAAAATTTTTTCTTCCATTAGAATACAGACAATACTTCATCTGTGAGTCAATTGTCAAGGGACACAACAGCTTCCTTCTATATTAAATTAACCTAAAAACTAAAAAGCCACCCTTATTTCCCCTTCCCAATATTTATCCTATCTGCGGTTAAACCCCACTGGGGGTAAGTACGCAGCAAAATTCATCGGGCTGAACCTCAGCCTGCCAGCAGCTCGTCGTCGTCGTCGTCGTCGTCGTCGTCGTAGGTAAATGAAAGTTAATGGACCAGTGAAAGGGTACAATTACGTGTTTGTAAGTATACAGCAGTGTGGAATTTTTACAAATAGGTTTCAAGCTGCAATACTTATTAAACTTAGCGCTTGTGTTATTATCGCCTGTTCAGGTGTATCCACATCATAGGAGTTCTACCCAAATCTCTCTTCCCAATTGCCTAATAATTCACGATTCCGTCATTCTATCATGCCACTTGATATCCGATGATTCATTTACATGTGCCAGCCAGGGAAGTGCAAAATTGTACCGCGAGATTACATCCTAACGGTAGAACAAAAAACTCTAAATACCGGCTAAACGGTGCTTTGCCTGTCCGCTTTCTCGGCGCTCGTTGCCACTATCATAGAAAGGCCCTACTTTTAAAAGTTTTACTTACTAACTTTATCAAAGGAAATGCTGAAACGGGCCGCCATCGTTATCCATACATTTTTGGCACCTCTTTAGGAAACTATCACTCGCCGTGGCTCATATTGAGAAATGCTAGCAATTTCCTGACGGATATTTTGTTTTAATTCTTCCAGACTGTATAGTTTGTCTTGTACACTTTGTTTTAAGTTACCCCAGGGATAGAAATCGGAGGGAGTTAGGTTGGAGGATCACGGGGGCCACAAATCTCTACTAATAACTACATTTTGAAACACACCTTCAATTGTTCTCATCGAAAGTTTGGCCGTATGATCCGTTGCAGGCAAAATCACGCTCCCTATCTGTCAATTCTCTAAATTAAGGGGAAAAATTATATTCACTGATGTGCGGGGCGTCGAACAGTTGACTCGAAAAAAAAATTGGCCTTATAACTCAAAACCTATACTGTTCATCAAGGACCCCTTCATGGGGAAGAAAATATGGTGTGCCATTAGCGGAGAAAGATTTCTCAGAACTCCAATAAGCAATTTCTATCTCTGGGGTAACCTTAAAGTGCACAAGACAAACCTACATACACTGCAAGAATTAAAATAAAATATCCGCAAGGAAATTTTCAGCATTTTCAGCATAAGCTAGGCAAGTGATAGTTTCTTAAGAGGTGCCAAAATGTTTGGACAACGACGCGGACGGTGGCAGGTTTCAGTATCTCCTTTCATAAAGTTGGTAAGCAAAGCCTTTAAAAATAGTTTTAAAAATGTAGTATCGTTTCATCTGCGCCTTTCTATGATAGCGGCAGACAGCAACAAGTGCCGAGGAAGCGGACAGGCAAAACACCACGCATACTGTTGGTAAGTCATTTAGCTCACCCCGTATATGTTTGTCAAAATTGGTTAAGCAATGACGTAACATACCGAGCTCAGTATTGCTTCTATCGTTAGTTACAACCACGTTACACAAAAGCAATTGGGCATGTTAGTTAGCAGTGTGAATTAAAAATGTCAAAAGTGAAATTGAGTGTGCAGAACTTTTGCATAAGTATGTACTAGAGTTTAAAAACATTTTTACCGAAACATATTATGTGCATGTGTGAGAAGATTTTCAGGGGATGCAACTTAAAGCTTCAATGATATTTATTAAATACATAACAAGGCAGAACTTTATGAGAATAAAGTAAATAGAATAGTATTCCCACAGTGATATAAATAAGTAAAAGAATAAATAAGTGAATAACCAAGTACGTAAATGAATTAATAAAGTAGTATATTTTCTCTTCAACTCAAAGTATAATTAGTTTACCTTTCCTAACCTATTGCTGATCATAGGAACACTAAAGGAATATAGACAAATAACACAATTTTATTGCTATAATATATATTGTTATATTCATGTAAACCATCTTATAAATATATTTATTTCTTAGTTTCTAAACATGATTAGTCAATTACAGCAAAATAATAATTTATTTAATCACAGAGATCTCACAAGTGTATTAGTTATAAAGCACTCTATACAAACATATATAATATATTAAATTCCCATAGTGCAGCTCTCTCTCTCTCTCTCTCTCTCTCTCTTTGTGTGTGTCTGTGTGTGTGTTTTTTATTCTAAATACATATCATTGATCTCTTCAGAATAAACAAAGGCATCAACCTCCCCTGTTTCCCCCATATTTCTGTGTCATCAAGCCACCACGATCTGTGATACGTAAGATGAACACGTCTCAAAAGACCTCGGGAAACGATACAAAACGATTTGAAAATTTTCTTTGGTGCTGTGACTATCTATAAATGAATATGTAATAAAATTAATTATGTTGATCTTTACATCGATTAACAAGAAATAAATAGGAGAATAAGCTTTTTTAAGAATATTTGGTAGAAGAGTGGATATATAAATAGATGATATAAATTTGGCACACCAGACAAATTGGAAACCGAGCCATATATCGATTTTCCATCCTTAATGTGTGGTATCTTATATATTTAAACGAGCAATTCTTGTATATATATGGAAATGGCTCTAACGATTTCGATAAAATTTTGTATTCAGATAGGGTTTTGCTTTCTAAGTTCAGCTATAGAGGTGTAATTGCCGAGAAAACGCGATTTTAGATAAAAAAATAACATTTTTTGTTCTCGCTTCTATAGTGCAACTCGTATATAGGTATATTCCCGGTATTTCAGAAACTGCTCTAAAGATCTAGTTAAATTTTTGTATACATGCTTATTATATTCACAGTGTTTTCTCTACTGACTTTTAGGTAACACATTCACATCTCTTTCTCTACACACTCTTCTATAAACAATTTTCCACAAAAAAATTATCCCTAGTTTTAAAATAAGTCATACCATGTTCTGTATGTTTGAAATAGAAATGCTATTACATTCACACTGTTTTCTCCTCACACTTTTAGGTAACAGATTCACATCTCTTTCTCTACTCACTCTTGTACAAATGTCATACAATTTTCTGTATGTTTGAAATACAGATGCTGCACATTACATTCACAGTGGTTTCTCTACATAAGTACTTGTAGGTAACACACTCACATCTCTTTCTCTACTCACTCTTCTATAAACAATTTTCCATAAAAAACGTGATTTTACACACACACACACACACACACACACACACACACACACACACACACACACACACACACACACAACACACACACACACACAAACATGTTTATCCCCAGTTTTAAAATAAGTCATACCATGTTCTGTATGTTTGAAATAGAAATGCTATTACATTCACACTGTTTTCTCCTCTCACTTTTAGGTAACACATTCACATTTGTTTCTCTACTCACTCTTCTACAAAGAAGTCATACAATTTCTTGAATGTTTGAAATAGAAATGCTGCATATTACATTCCCAGTGTTTTCTCTACTTAAGTACTTTTAGGTAACACATTCACATCTCTTTCTCTACTCACTCTTCTATGAACAATTTTCGGCTCATGTTTAGAGCAGCTCACTTTCCACTTGCCAGCCAGATTATAAGTCCGAACTTACTTACTGCGCATGCGCCGACAGTAGTTTCACAATCGCCCACTACATTTCACTGCATGACTAGCATACGATTTTCACATCTGTCAACATTGCTTTTTACACTACACTAGTTTTCGTTGCCAACACATTAAACACAAATGCACTCACTCGCGTCGTTGCCGCCACAGACATACACCGCTATCGCCTAGCGCAACTCCATACTATTGTTGTGGATTCTGTACATTATATTTTTGCTCATTGTGTACATTATTTTGCTCTTGCTCACACAGATATATCGCTAGTGCGAATTATTATGTACATTATCCTTATTGCCTTGTTACTGGGTCCACGATACGCTGGCTCGTTCTTTATTATTATATTATTTTATTATTTTATTACATTATTATTTTATTATATTATTATTTTTTTAAATTTATTTATTTATTAGGAGGAAACAAAAAAACAAATCATGAAGTTTACATTGAATTTAAACATTTAAACATTAACTTTGCGTGCCTTGATGATTTTCTTGTGATATTGTTGATCACCCAAAGCTAGCTGAAGGTTCTCAGGAACCTTATGATGATGATTACTATTATTACATTTATATTATATATATTATTATTTATATATAATACTATATATTATACTTATGTTTATTATATTTATATTATAATATATTAATATTATTATATTTTTATTATGTTTATTATTTATCGTTCTTTTTTTGTTTATTTATTTTATATTATTATTTAATGCTATTATATTTATTATATTATATTTTTTATTATATTTATTATTTATCGTTCTTTTTTATTCTTTATTATTATTTTATTATATAATGTTATTATATTTATTATATTGTTATATTTTTATTATGTTTACTATTTATCGTGCTGTTTTGTTTATCTATTTTATTTTATATTATTATTTTTAATGTTATTAGATTTATATTATATATATTATATTTATTATATTATTATATTTATATTATTATTTATCGTTCTTTTTTATTTATTTTATATTATATTATTTTGTTGTATTTTTATTTAATATTATTATATTATATATATTATTTATATATATTATATTTAGTAGTATTATATTATTATATTTATATTATTTTGATTAATTATCGTTCTTTTTTATTTATAATAGCATAATCCAATATACTGATAAACCTAGCCATTGCGCTACTTGCTTCTACGAAGGTCAACAGCATACTGCCGACTCCCGCAAAAACATTCAAACTTACTATTGGCAACAAACTCCTAGGGACATTCTGCTGTTGGCAGCGCTGCATTAACACAGCAACTTCGGCAACTTTCGTGAGCATTCGTACACACTGCCGAGTGAGACTTAGCCGAAATTATGACCAAGTGTTGCGTAAGCTGTTCTAAACAATACCCCAATTTTCCATAAAAACGCGATTTTACACCCCAAAAAAATTATCTTCGTTTTTAAAATAAGTCATACCATGTTCTCTATGTTTGAAATAGAAATTCTTTTACATTCACTCCGTTTTCTCCTCTCACTTTTAGGTAACACATTCACATCTCTTTCTCTACTCACTCTTCTACAAACAATTCCTATCATATATACAAATTGGATGTTTGTATATATGTAACTGTTAATCTCTAAAACCGTTTAATCAATCACAGCCAAATTTGGCACGTATATGTATTTTTTTCATGGAGAAATTTTTTATAGCAACAATTTTACTACACAATATATTACTTTCAAATGGTTTTCTACTCGTTTTTTTTACGTAGCACATTCATTTATCCTCTGTTTGCCCTTCAACATACAATTCATATAATTTTCTATGATGAAATATAACTATAAATGCAACGTATTACATTCACACGATTTCCTCTACTAATTCTTCTTTACGAGACACAATCAGTCTTCTTTCGCTACTCGCCCTTCAACATACAATTCATACAATTTTCTCTATGTTTGAAAAGAAATACAACGTATTGCATTCATACTATTTTCTCTACTCACGTTTGTTTTAGGTAACAATTCACAGGTTATTCCCTATCGTTTATCAGCTTGATACACACCAACGCCTCTGCATATTGTATGTTGAAGAGTGAGTAAACTCCAAAACAGATTGACCGATCGCCATGAAAATTAACATATCTAAGTGTTTTCATGGCGAAAGTTTTTACGCAATGCATTTTACCACGCAACGTATTACGTTCACATGGTTTTCTCTACTCCCTTTTCTTTTACCTAACATACTACTCCCTCTTCTACAGTTCATACATTTTTCCATACATTTGAAATATAAGTGCAACGTATAACATTCACACGGTTTTTCTACTCATTTTTCTTTAGTAAAACATAATCACATTTCTTTCACTACTCCCGCTTCCACGAATAATTAGGAACAGTTCATACAGTTTTCTATATGATTGAAACAGAAATGCACAGTACAGTCACATGACTTTATCAACCAGCTTTTCTTGCTGTAGTCTTTATTCTTCAACAGTGCTTTTGCTTAGTGTCGCTCCGGTGTTTTAATAAAAAATAAAGAAATAGTTTAAAAAAGTAAAGTCATCACAATTGGTGTCAGGAGTAAGCATAATATGGAACAGTTGATGAAACAAATGTTAGCCAAGATAGGGAATGAAATGAATTCCGGAATGCGGCAGAAGAAACAAATATGAAAGCCGAATCGGAAATGTAAACTCCGAAACGGAAAATATGAAGGCAGGGATGTTCAATATGAAGATAGACCTATCGGAGAATACTAAAGACCGACTGGCCGGGGTTAAGGAAGCCATGGAAGAACTCGACGGAAATATGAAGGACTTTGGCCAACGTGTTAACGCCCTAGAGTCAATCGCAGCACCAAAGAACTGAACTCCACAATGGAACAAATGCTCGACGAAAACCTCAAACTAGGTGGATATCAATGGGGCTGGCCTGCGTTCAGCAGTAGATGTTTTTGAGCTGATATGCTGGTGTTTATTAAATATTTGTATGTATATCTATATCTCCTGTATCTCGGAGATGACTTAACAATTGCGACAAAAATATTATTTAGTTAACGGTTTGCCTTTCAGGTTTATCTTAGTAAGTATCTTCTCTCATAAAGGAAAAGCGGGAGAAAAAAAAAAAAAAAAAAAAAAAAAAGGATTTAACAAAAACAGAGGCGAAAAACGCCGAGCAAAGCTCGGTCACCCAGGTACTTTACCAAATTAAATGACATGCCCTTTTGGGGGGAAAGGACAGAACAGAAGATCTGGAGAAGAGAGGGACTTGGCTTATATTTCCAGGGAAGTTAGTGGTGTGGAAACCAAGGTAATTTTATGCCGTTGTGGATAGGAATAATGAGGTAAGGGTTTGTATAGTCTCGCATAATCACCTGCATCAGAGTCGTAGATAATGTCAGGAGCTCCCTTTCAATGGAACGTAGTAGGTGAAGATGCGCCAATCTGCAGTGTACGAGAGGACTATTTTCGTAAACTTACCGTTGCGCCTGTTGCAGGGCGACAGTACCCCCATTACGGGCTCCAGTATCTAACAACGTCTCGAGGTGTGCATATAGCAGTGAATGAGTGAGAGTAGACAGTGGGAGCGGTAGGTACTATTCAAATAGTGGAAGTGGCATGTGGCCTTCCATCGAGCGAGGTAACCCGATTTTATCCGAATAGTACTGAAGTTTTACGCAGCTCTCGTTGGCATGCTTTCGTTGTGTTACATCTGCACCCATCGACACCAGGGAAGAAACCTTTACAGCGCACCAATCTACCGCCCAGCCGCAATCTGCCTAACACCGACATCTCGCCCTAGAATCGTAAAACGCATGACAAAGAAGGACGTTATGGGCATAGGTAATAAGGAACAGGAAAGTCGTTTTAGAAGAGAAACCAGCTAAATATTCGCCTACCAACCCGGAAAAAACACTCAAAAGCCCATTCATAGCAACTGACTCAACGGGATTGAGCCCAGAACACACACACACACACACCACCGTGAAGCCAACTCCCTTAGTGCCTTTTATACGTGCCAGAGAAAGAAAAATAAAGAAAAGAAATGAGAGTCTAGAAGAACAGATTTACCAAATGAACCTTTATATAACATAACGAGATTTAATGAAGAGTCGGTCTGCTCCATTCTAAGAAGGTCGTTAATCGAGAAACAAACGCAAAAGGAAAATATTACCCTCTGAGAGGGAAAAATAGCAAGAGCCCTTGTAACTGTTTAGACCCTGTCATAACCATTTCCGAGAACAAAGAGCGTCGAGTAGATGTAGGGTGTAGGCGTCTCTCGTTTCAAAGCACGGCGGGTAGTCTTCACTTGTCACAACACAGCACGGAAACGCTCTCAAGGTCACAAGGAGATTAGGGGTACTGTAGAGTGCGTGCAATTCTGTCGCCTTCTTTGTGTGCATTAATACACGATCTGGTGTTGGTGTATTAATTTACTCTGTTTTATCGTGTTTTCATCTCACTCCCAACGGTAACCAGAGTTGAATATTTGCCATTTTCTTTACACAAACCTCCATTTTCTGGTGAAATAACTTAAGTGCAGTAGTTAAAATTAATGCTCCTCAGCTGATGTTACAAATGCGGAGAGGTGTGCTCTTGAGTGCATGCTGCATTTATAATCATTTATTAAAATGTATAATGATTAATTATTGCGTCATAGAAATATGAAAATTAAAAATCTGGTGCGTTACATTCACACGGCTTTATTCACCCATTCCTGAACATTGTACTCTTGCAAAGGTTTATTCCACTATCTACTGGATGTTAGTGAGACTATTTCATACGTAGAGTGGTTAATTTATTATATACGATTTACCAATTGATAATTCTTTTGTTTTGCACCATTATCAGGTCATTCTTTTGTTTAGCCAGTATCGCCAACTATATACCTCTAAATCGCTGAAAAACAATTTATTACACACATTAACACTCAAAACTCAAAATGGAGGGCAATTCAAAACGGTTTGGAGATGCATCAAATGATGAGATTGAAACAACAATTCTATATCAAGTAATATAACAAAAGATAATCAAAATACATGTAATTCTTGGATTTTGTTTTCCTAGTTGGCAGTACTGAGTAAGTTCAACTGTGCTAATCGTAATGAATGAATTTTAGGTTATGTTTTATAGAATTGAACTTTTTTGGTCAAATCTATGCGATATATGAAACAGTCCAGATAAATATCATTCGACGGTCTGACCTCTTACCCCGCTCGAGAATTTATCGGCTAGACCAGACATCTTATAATATTACTTGTGATAAACAGTTTTATTCAGTTTTATTACATGCATACTTTCTGGTAGGTGCAATGAGAATGGTTGTCTCCTTAGTGTGATGGTAGCGTAGGTGTTTAACGTGCGGGGTCGGTCTGGGTGGCTCAGTTGGTTGAACGCTGGCAGGTCGCGGGTTCAAATCCAGCCCTAACCGATGCTTTTTAAATGTGCTTAAAAACGACAGCTCCACGTCAGTAGATTTAGTAGCATGTAAAAGAACTTCTGCGGGACGAAATTCCGGCACACCGGTGGCACTGATATGGTCCTGGCATTTGACAGTCGTCAAATAACAAAATAATTTTTTAATCTCAACAAGTGGGAGGCCCGGATTCGAGGCCCAGTTCAGGCGTGGGAATTTGGGATTTTCTCCTGTTATGAGACCTGGTCCAAGGTTCACTCAGATCCTTGAGGGGCCATTTAAAAGTTACCTGAGGGAAAAGTAACGGATCCAGGTGTGAAGGCCGGGAGACACCCAAGGTACTAACCACGTCCCACCACCAGTACTGCACCCCACTCCTGACGCCCGTTTTGGGTGGAGGTGGAGGTCGCAGCGGTCGGGCGGGTGACCTTGGACCGAGTTCACGCTTGTGCTTGAGTTTTGTTTTAATTTAATACAAAGGGAATAAGGGAATAGTAGACTTTAGTCAAATATTTTAAGAGCCATTTGGTATCTGACACCAAGGAATATTTGGGAAATTGTTTACTTCACAAAAACATTTATATAAACTGTGTGCGCTAACGAGATTTTCTGTATGTTACGGGTTACTAATTATGCAAAGGTTATGTAGAATGAAGGAGACTTCGGAGAATATTCCCAGAAAATTCAAAATGCAAATCTGCTTTATAATGAAAATATTTTAAACACACGCTACTTAAATTAATATCATTAGAAAACTAACAAATTTTCGAAATTTTTTCTATCTAAATAGCAGTGGGGTGTTTTCCTGAAAATATTCATGACACATCCTTGGAAAATATCGAGCTTAAATATTTTCATTTTTGAGTTATTCTGTTTACACACAAGCGGATAAACACAACTTTTTTTATATGCCTTTTTGTATAGGGAGTCTAAAAATGGGAATTTGCTTTCAAATTTCGACATCGAACATATGAGTAGAACAATGCTTCCCATAGTTATACATAATAAAGTAAAAATCTTATCTGCTAGAGTCATGCCGTTCTATATCCCTATCATTTATTTCCACAAATAATATGCATTTATCTGGGAAGCTCAGATCCTCGAATGACATTACGACTATTTCAGCAATTGCAATAAAACTCCACTAAATTGGCTCACTAAGCGATAATACTTGCATGATAAAGAATAGTTTATTACGGCTGCAATAGCCAGAAGTGAATTACTCTCAATAACTGTAACATTGAAACAATCGAAACTGAAGTCGATTAATGTCAGTATGAGTAATGCCAAAATAGAAAAGCGAAATACGGATTTGATCGGTAATAATCATAACTGCTGATCGTTAGAAATACACGTTAGAAATACATTGACATAACCAAAAATTACATGTTCAATACATGAAACATTGAGAAAACAAAGAAATATCTGGTGTGTTACATTCACATGACTTTTTCTACTCACCCGTCTACAAACTATTATTTCAAATGCTTATTAATGCAGACAAAATGATCAGAAATGGTTTTATTACACATTTAACTAAAGATACAAGAAGAACACCGAAAGGCTTAAGCGAGTAAATCTATAGATATGTAACGGCTTTCAAACTCCGTTCTCTTTATAACGGGTGATCCAAAAGACTCCGAACCGGCTACACTCTGTTTTGCCTGAATGCATCCTGCCGACTGCCACGGATGAAACTATACATTTTAAAAACTACTTTTAGAGGCTTGACTTACCAATGTTAATAAAGGAGATGCTGAAACTGACCACCGTCCTTGTTCATACATGTTTGGCACCTCTTTAAGAAACTATCCATCACTCGCCGTAGTTCACGCTGAGAAATGCTGGTAATTTCCTGACGGATATTTTCTTTCAATTATTCCAGGGTGTGTGGTTTTGTCTTGTACACTTTATGATTTAAATTACCTCAAGATAGAAATCTCAGACCACTTGCAAATCTTCTTGCAAATCGCACTTTCACTTGGCGAGCTGACTGAGTTAACACATACGAACCACAAAAAAATACATGCTGTGCAGTGGAAAACAAATGCTGAGACATAATACACTTGTGACTAAGTATAGGACTAAATAATAAAGCACACTAGTAATAATGCAGCCGCACGATATCACGCCAGCTCAATTCTGATTGTGAGCAGAGCAGATAAAAACAATTCATGCTCTTGACCTTGTGTATATCAGTTGCTGTATCGTATTTCCGTCTGCACAGCGAAAAAACACCGCGCAGCGGTTCGGATGCTTTTGGATCTCTCTGTATGACCATGAGGAAAATGCAAATATAACTTAGCAGTTTAAAAAAAAAAATGATGTTTTGCACTCACATGGCTTTCTCTTCTCATTGTTGTAGAAACTATTCTTAAAAACGCTTATTTCTTTATCTACTTCGTGTTAATTGAGAAAAATGTCTGTGGAAATTATTTTAATAAGTATTTCCTTTTAGGTTCAACGGGAACTGGAGAATACAGTAGGTTTAAGAGCTGGTCGCTATGATTTGGTTTTGAATTACATTCTCTTTGTATGATAAATACCGCCCCCAAACGAATAAAGCCTTCCTTTTTGATAAAGTATAACTAATCGAAAATTAAAACCAATAATATTGCAGAAATGGTTATCTCCGTAAATAAAAGTATGACTGTGTGGGCCTTAACGAGATGTACATTTTTTGTGTAGTAATATTTTTTCTATCTCTTACGATTTACGAATTACGCAAAAGTCGTTCATAACGAGAGATTATTTCCAGAAAATACAGGATATACAATTCATTTGTCTTAAAAATATCTTAGACATTTGGTATTTTAATGAAAATCGTTTGAGTTGTTTTTGACAAAATTAAAATTTTGGAACTTTTTTTATATAAAGGGTGGTTTGGGGCAACCGGATCTTCTTGAAAGTCTTTGTTTCGCATCTTTGGAAGATGCTGAAGTAAATAAACACACAAGCGCGCGCGTGGAGTGTTTTCTACAAATGCTTTTATTCGTTCATAGAACTCCAGTGAAATATCTGTATCGAGTTTTTTTCTTAAAATGCAATACCTTCTCTATTTACTACGGATGTGGTAGAGGAAGTAAAAGCTATGAGGTATTTGATAGTTCAAAATTAATAAGGAATATCTCAAGATTTCCACAAAAAGTGTATTTGTCCTTAAATATGTGTTTTAAAGAGATTTACAGCTTTTGTGTGCCAAGTTCTTGTCTATCTCTTGCGATTTACACGTCATAGAAATTTCATTCAGAATCAAAAGGCTTTTATAGGCTATTCTCAGAATAGACTGTTGAAGACATACACTTTATTTACCTTGTCAGTATTTTAAACATATGGTATGTTAACCAACAGTTTTAGAATATGTTTTAAGGCCAAAGCTTTATGTTACACGGGAGCATACAATGACTGGAGCCATATTCCTATCAGTTCGATATGTGTTGACCTTGGCATTGGATACTATTTACATAACCTCACAAGAAACGAAATAAATGCAATTTATCATTCGATGATCGTGAGAATGAATGAGGTACGAAATACATTTTACAGAAATGCCAAGACGCCTACATATACAGGCACGACAGCTCCGTCGGTAACGTCTCCTCAAAATAGATAGTATAGTGATTGATCTGCCATCTATCTGCAGATAATGAAAGCACGGCACCCTAATACCCAGCACTAGTAGAAGCATAGTTACAGTTTGCCTTGCATTAACTCGTAGCTTATGAGGTGCGGTCTCCCCTACCGATCGATATTTCTACACTTTTATTTTGGCACCTTGTTTTGTGTTTGATGCCGCCTGTCTGTGTTACGCACTAATGCCCTTGAGTATTGTCGAGGTTTCAGTTTATCTCCCGCTGTTTGTGAGCGAAGACTATAGTATTATTATTATTAGCGCGTACGGTCTGTGTGACTCACCTCACAAATTACGTTATGTCGAGCAACGTTAAACAGACTTCAATTCTGTAATGCTGTCGCGGCAAAGGACACAAATGATATTGGCAAGTGGCAGGAGTTCTTCATGGAGGTTTGTGATGATAATGCAAAGTCTGGTTCAGAACATTCTTATTGTGAAATTTCTGGAGATGATAGCGAAGATATTGCAGTAAACATTGTTCATGGTAAGATTTATTATAGAGGAAACCAATTCATTTGCTCGTGTGAACCTTTTATCACTAGTAAACACGTATGTTTTGTTTGCAAAGGATCGAGTTTGAGCATAATCAGTAACAAATACTCTGGTTTTATAAAAATGTGAAGAAAAGAATATATTATATGTTTTGCTTTCCATTGTTCAATTGGATTCTTTCCATTTCTCAACATGCAATAAATGATATGATTTTTTTACTAATCTACTTAGTACAACAGTTGGAATCAGCTTGCGTAATTTTTAGTTCAGTTAACACAACTTGTGTAAAACGTATATGTAGAGACTTATAGCGTTTTACTAGTTACTATTGGTTACTAAATATTATCCTGTATATTCAGTGCATCACATCTGAGAATTTTGTAAATCAAAGAAAAGAATGAAGTAAAGCGGTCTAATAGACCTCGCCTCACAAACTATGTCCCAATAAAAGTACTTCACAAGTTAAGGTTTGTGGACATGTGGCGAAGCAAGATGATATGGTACAGAGATAAGACCTAGAAGTCTAATGGTCCATCAAACTTCAACCAACAAGGTGTCTCCTAACAGACCCATCACGATGTACAAAGCGATGTAAAATAAATAGAAAAAGACAGCTCTATAGGTTGTCATGTTATTATATAGCAATGCATATTATTGTAAACATTTCTAGAAAGAGTTATTTGCAATATCATACGGAAGGGGGGAAATGTTCCAAGTGTTGGCCGAGATGGAACAAGTTACCTATAAATTCTTTGCTTCGCACTTTCACAAATGGCAGACTTAGATATCAAAGTTCTGCTCAATGACGATCCGTCTTTAAGTTTGCTGTTCAGACATATAACTTAGAGAAGAAAAATTGCAATAGATAGAACAGAAAACCAAAATAAGAATAGCTTCTTCGCCAAATGCACTGGAAATATTTCATTCCGACAGAGGAAAAGGTTTCTTCTGAGAGCAGTTATGGAGGTGATAGCGATGTATTAAATGATGTGAAAGTGATACTCCAGGTGTTCCATTGCTGCATTCCATAGAAAACATTCTATTACCCTCATTTACTACCATACATACATAAGGTACGATTGATCAGTACATCTATTGCATTGACATGTATGTTTGCATACAATTTTAACTGCTTTTTCTAACCTTTGCAACAGCACTAAAGGCTACCCATTCACTAGTCTGGTAATCCGTTTATGCGGCATTTGTTTGTGTGTTTGTTTTGTGGATCACCGCAAAAGCAGACCATAGAGATTTCTGGGAATTTATCAAGCCATAACTACGGCTTATATAACCGCAAATGAGCTCCGTTTTAATACATCGTATTGACTACCGTCGTTATCTACCACCTTGATTGAGAAAATTATAATTTAACATGGAAAACACCCAGTCATATGTGGAAACTTGACTGTAAGGGCGTTTCTCTCTATCGCTGGCGCCAACTTGAACCTTCATTTAGCGTCGCCCTTTCGAAGCAGATAGACAAATGAAAGTGCAGAAAGCGATACGCCTGCAGCTTTGTGTTTCAAATCGTTTGCGAAGACATAAATCAACAGGCAACATTGCAGAGAGAGAACTCGGTACGTACGTGCCCAAGAGAGCAACAAATTAAACTTTACAGAAACTGCTTTGCAAAGCTCCGTTTTCATTTTCAAATTCATTTGCATTTCCAAGTAATTGCAGAAAAGTTTCGCATATAAATTCCACCATTATTCAGAAAGGTACATGAGCAAAGCACGATATTCATTATTGATGAGACACAAGTACAATAAACAATAATTATACAAAACAGAAAATACATATTTAGAAAAACAATGTCGATAATATTTGAATCTTTGCATTCTGTTAATCTGGTCCAATACATTTAACGTACTTATTGAAGTCATATGTTCTCAAATATATGAAAGACAGCCTTAAGAGAAGATATTTTAAATTACACTTTTAAATTTTATATTTAAGTTGGCACCCCTGGGACTTCTTTTCGGTAAGCACATACATACCTTCTGTCACATTCCAAGATGGCGAAGTGCAAAAGAAAACGACAGGGAGTGAGAGAGAGCCGGCATCCTCTCTATACCGAAAAGTATGGGATTTTGAAACTTATCATGCACGTTTATGCATAGTTACAGCAGTGGAGTTTCTAATTTAATTCAATAAAGTCAAGTATAACTGGAAATGGAATCGACATGGTATTTACTTTTCAGTGAACTATTTAGTTAGGGTGTTAGTGTTTTCTAGGAGAACATAAAGAATCTTTCAAACGCGATTAATTAAAAAAGAACTAATTATTATTATGGGCAAACATGCTGAAGCTATCAAATCACGAGAAAAAATTATAACCTAATCTGATGATCTAACCTCAACTGCTCAGCAAATATTAGAGCAGACTAAAGTACTGATGAATTTATTAGATGTGTTTATTCTTAGAATAATTCATTTTAGTATTCCAATTGACTCTGAACGTACTGTAACGACCTCCTGATTATCTTAAAGGCTTATTTAGTGTTCGTTTCTTAGAAAACAAATTTAAAATTAGTATTCTTTTAGATAGACATGACCATCATATAAGTTGAAATTATATTTTAATTTTTATCTGATCAGAAGTAGGTAAGAAATTATAAGATCATGGACAAAATAATAATTTTTAGTCTAAACTTTGCCATACTTTATTTATCAGAGCGGAGACTACCAGCAACTGTTTCCTAATAGGCTGCAGTATATTTCCTTTAACTGGCATTTCTCTCATGTGAGATAGAACTAATTGCAACGGTCGCTGTACAATTGTGGCGTTACAAATAAAAGCATGAGTGTGGTACTTACCGTAGTCCTGAGGGTTGTTCTTGCAGAAGGATACCTCTCAAAGCTACACCCACCTTTACTGAGTCGCCGGGTTGACTGGACTGACAGAACTGGGGAACTGTCTCTGGCGGGGCGAGGTCGGGTGCATCAGACGCTTGCGCACTGGGCGTCCCCTCCTTTTGATTAATTGAAAAGTTTGTATTCCTCGCGTTACAATGAGTCTATGCCTTTCCCTCGTTCTTTTTGGTAGTTTTCTTTTCATCATTTAATGGATTATCATAATATACGCATTAATATATATGGAAATGCACCAGGAACTGCTGTTTAAATTATCAACAAATTTTAGACGAGTGCATAAATAATAAATTGTTTTCTGTTATGGAAAATGGAACAAATGAAGATGTTATGTAGAATTCCTGTGTTTACAGAGCTTCAGGTAAAGCTAACAATAATTATAACCATAATGTTATAACAGCAATAATAATAATAATAATAATAATAATAATAATAATAATAATAATAATAATAATAATAATAATAATAATAATAATAATAATAATAATAATTAATAATAATTAATAATAATAATTAATAATAATAATAATAATAATAATAATAATAATAATAATAATAATAATAATAATAATAATAATTAATAATAATAATAATAATAATAATAATAATAATAATAATAATAATAATAATAATAATAATAATAATAATAATAATAATAATAATAATAATAATAATAATAATAATAATAATAATAATAATAATAATAATAATAATAATAATAATAATAATAATAATAATAATAAATAACAATGATTATGATGATGATGATCATGATGATGATAATGTTAATGATGAGCTTTGCTTTTGCACACATACATATCTCTTGTGTCCCCTAAAGAGGTATTGCACATTTTGGTAGCATAGAATGCACATAGGAACACGCCTAGGTCTGCCTGACACAGCTCGCGTAATCATTCTAGAGCAGTGACCTTGATCCAGAAACGAGCTAGCAAGCCTGGATATTACCTTCTCTCCCCTGTAGTCAGCGAACTTACGTCTCGTGTTACTTGATGCTATACGCAGGTGAATCGTCTGTTCTTGAGTACAGCTCACTACAAAGTATTGTCGTATGGATGTTGGTGTGCATATGTTGAATTAACAATGTGATAATATCTCCTTTAATTCCAAAGTTAAAAGGAAAACTATTCATAGTCAGGTTCGTAAGGTGGTTGCTTACGACTGTGAATACATGAGGAAAGAGGCCAAGCATAAATACAGGATGGAAGGGAAGTCATTACATTAATTTAAACCAGTGATAGTTCTAGGTATTTGGAACACATTTTGTATCTTACTTTTTGTCTCTGGCCATTTCCTACGGAGATCGGAAACAAGCTAGAAACACTACCTACCGATTGTGTGTACGTCACTTTCACTGGTTCCGTACATAAACAAACACTACTGCTACCACGCCTCTCCTTCTATGTTTACTGTAAGAACGTAGGCCAATCACAACCGTTACCTGCCAAAACAGCCAGACGAAAGTGAAAGTGGTTGACCTGTTTACATTCGGAAACCAGGTCAAGTCCCTGACCAAACGTTACGCGACCTACCTCACGTAGGAAAGAGCCGCTCGGAGTATTCCTTTACGTCTTTTAAGTGATTAATTATTTCGAAACCCCGTGTGATGTTCCATAATTACTATCGAAGCTATATTAGAAATAAGTTACTCTAGGCATCTTACAAGTAACAGTTATCTTCGTACATTCTTGTGGAAGTACGCATCCAATTTGGAACAAAAACCATTTATTTTTTCGAAATCGGCTGATCAAAGAACAAAATGCCATAAGACTTTTTTATTTGTAATGCTTCTATGAAGCACATATTAGAAGGAATGTAATGACTTCCCTTCCACCCTGTATAGCTACTCTCCGGAGCTTTTCAAATAAAACAGTTTCAAAAAGTCTGATGTGTTGCACTCACATGACTTTCTCTACTCTTGCACTAACCATTCTTACAAACTCGTATTCCTACATATATCTTCTTTGTTTTAGTTGAGATAAACATTTGTACAAATTATCTTATTGCTTATTTCCTTAGGTACAACGGGAATATTGGAATACAGTAGGATTTTAGCTATAGTTAAATGTTTTAAAACTTCGAGATCCCGTTCTCTTTGCGCGCTTCACACATTAAAAAAATGAACAACGATGTTTCACGAAAGTTTTAAGTTTTCCGAAACTGACATAAATAACATGGAATATCGCGAAATGGTTCACCCTACAAAAAAGACAAATGGTGTGTTTTAGCGAGATCTACATTTTGTATAGTAAGATTTGGTTTATCTCTTAAGATTTACGAGTTATTCAAAAGCCATCCAGAGTAAACAAGACTACATAGGCTATAGCCGGAAAATTCAAAATATACATTTCATTTTTCATACAAATGTCTTAAATATGACATTTTAATCAAAATCGCTAGAACCATTTTCAAGAAGATCAACATTTTCGAAAAATTTTCCATATAAACGGTAGTTTAGGGTGGGGCTATTTTCTTCAAAATCTTCGTGTCGTATGCTTGAAAGACATTAAACTTAAATACCAACTTTGGTTTTAACCGACTTTTCGTTTTTGAGTTATGCTGTCCACAGACTGACAAACTGACACAGACTGACGCACGCACATACACACATAATAATAATAATAATAATAATAATAATAATAATAATAATAATAATAATAATAATAATAATAATAATAATAATAATAATAATAATAATAATAATAATAATAATAATAATAATAATAATAATAATAATAATAATAATAATAATAATAATAATAATAATAATAATAATAATAATAATAATAATAATAATAATAATAATAATAATAATAATAATAATAATAATAATAATAATAATAATAATAATAATAATAATAATAATAATAATAATAATAATAATAATCATGATGATGACGACAATAATAATAATAATAATAATAATAATAATAATAATAATAATAATAATAATAATAATAATAATAATAATAATAATAATAATAATAATAATAATAATAATAATAATAATAATAATAATAATAATAATAATAATAATAATAATAATAATAATAATAATTTCCTTAGGGAGTCTTCCCCTTATTCAGAGGTTACCCTCATCGCCCGGCCGGTGCGTCCTCCAGCCGCAGCCAAGGCCACGGAGGAGTGCAGGTTGGGGGTGGCGGGGGTCAGCACGCCGACTCCCCTGACTGTAAGGCGACTACTTTGGACCTTTTAGGGACGCTACCTTTCTATAAGGATAGCTCCTCAATTGGCCCCCAGGGACCTAACGAGGCTGAGTGCACCCCGTACCAGACCTCCCAGCGGGGGAAAAATCCCACGCCGGTACCGGGGATCGAACCCGGGTCCTCCGCGCCACAGGCAGGCGCGCTACCACTGCGCTACGGAGGCGGTCATAATAATAATAATAATAATAATAATAATAATAATAATAATAATAATAATAATAATAATAATAATAATAATAATAATAATAATAATAATAATAATAATAATAATAATAATAATAATAATAATAATAATAATATAATAATAATAATAATAATAATAATAATAATAATAATAATAATAAAATAACAACAATAATAACAATAATAATAATAATAATAATAATAATAGTAATAATAATAATAATAATAATAATAATAATAATAATAATAATAATAATAATAATAATAATAATAATAATAATAATAATAATAATAATAATAATAATAATAATAATAATAAACAACATCAATAAACTAACAAGAGTAAATTATAATAAAAGTAATAGGAATGTGATACTAATGACATCAATAATAACAATAACTAATAATACGTAATATACAAATACAGCAATAATATTAATAAGAAATGAAGAAATGCCAATGAACCATTACGTACCTTGATGCTTGCTCTTTACAATCTGTAATTCAAATGTTAGACAATAGTAGCATATACAGGAGTGAGTTTATTCCCTGGAAAATAAAGATTCTGTAAGTAGAATGAAACTTTTTCGGTTGTTCATACTGTTATTGTCTATTATCACGAAGTACACATGCTGGTTCAATTTCCTCTCACCTCACATCCCGCTAAGAAGCAGCAACGCCACTGGCCTCTCTTTCGCCGTGAACTTCTGCAACCCTTTTAACGCACGAAGGGTTATCTACTTACGGTAGGGCCGGTTCTGGTGGGCCGCCAGATATGTTACGATATTTAGCGTTCAGAAGTGATTTTATCGAAAAGTGTTATTACAGAACAAAATTTGCCGAAGGTGAGTAGATTTATTTGTTGTGTAGTAACGATATTCAAGCATTATTATCGTTTGAATGCACGTTACTTTAGCACTGTGACATTTGAGGTTAGAAATAATCTTTTACTATGTACGTTGGCAGTACTGCTTTTGGGGATAATACCTAAGAATGTAGGCTCGTGCAGACCTCCAATCCTCTTCCTCACTCTCATACCTGGTGCTTGACTGATCATCCGGTTCCAGTTCTTCATTCTGTCTGGTCCATAGGTTCGTCTGCTTTCCAACAGGTATCTGACCCTAGGCACTGGCTTGTAAGTCCTAGAAGGTGTAAGTCCTACATATGTAAGGGGAGTCCTACCATTTTCTGTCCCTCTATTCCACCTCATTTCACTCCATCTTTCATCCTAGTTCACTGTTAGCATCGGCGAGGATTTCGGCGTACATGGCAGGGAATTTCTTATCCGTATATCCTCGCCTTAAGTATCGGAGGAGGCTTCAAGTTCCAGGCCTCAATAAATGTGTAAGAGTTTGGGGGGATGGGAGTCGGTAGTGCGAGCTATAGCTTTTGGGACCCAGCTCTCTACTGTTGTTCCTTCTCAGGTCAGGCCACTTTAGTATCCTTCCCCTTATCCCTCCCACACGGGGTGCCCCGCCCCCTTCGAAAATTGTTACAGTTATGCTGTAGTAGTAGAGAAAGTGGAAGGAAAACACAGCATAACTTAGGAATTTCAACTGTAAGAAGAACAGATTTTCTTAGCTCTCTTTAAGACCCCCTGTGTATGTTAGTCAATTGTACATGCTCAATGTGCACCCTGAACTTAAAGCTCACAGTATGTTTTCATTTTTATTTCGGAAAACTGTTTATTCTGAAAATTTACTTCTGTATGTAAATAAAATATGTATGCAACTTGTGGAAGGGGATATTTTAATACGCTCAAGATAAAAAATCCCTCCACTTGTAAAAACAAAACAAAAACAATAAGAAAAAACAGAAAGTACATAGATTATCCACAACTTGGCCAAAATAAGTATTATTTATGCTTTAATTTTTATTACTACTCTAAAAAGTAGTTTTATTACTGATTTTAAAATATCACATTAGATCTAAGATGCGCAGAGAGGAGAAGAAAGAGAGGGCAAGGGCAATTAAGGATTAAGAATGTGTCAAGGATAGTTAAAAGAGGGAAAGAAGAGGAACAAAAAGACAGAGATGTGTGGAGGCAGTGGAAGATATGAACAGAGGGAAAAAAGAAGGGAGAGAAAGTGAGAGCGGTGATGAATCATTAATAAGGAGGGCAATAACGCGAACAGAGCTGTGGGTTGTGCCATTACTGAATAGTCGTATTAGTAATATTACAAAATAATTACCGAGCGGTATGACGCTCAGGCAGAGGCATTATGGCAGGCTGAGGACAGCTCGAGGTGTGTTATTTGTGTACCTGCCCTTGTGAGGGTTCAACCGCTGTATTGGCGGGACGTGGGGTTTGCAGGGTGATGGGCGTAGTTGAAGTTGGGGTAGTCAAAGGAGGAAGCAAAATTTGCTCCTCAACAGTTGGAGATCAGGGTACAACGGTCGTTGTGCACCGCTGGTGGTATAATTTTATTCAAAATGAGGGTTGAATTTTAATTTAGATATGCAAACATCTCTTGGTAGGGTTGTAAAGGAGCTCAGCTTTTGTTGGATTAGCTCCGCAGTTACTGAATTTGCCCGCAATCCATGCGGGGAAACCGGTGACGCCTAAATTGGCGTATTTTGGAGTCAAAATCATCAAGAAACCTAATCAGGGTGCAGCGAGGAGTGGCAATGAGTCGTAGAATTTTGCAGCCCGGCGCCCAATTTCATCCCCCACCTACGGAAGAGATGAGAACTCTCGCAGTAGTCTTGTGAGGAAGCTGTGATATACAGAATAGATGATCCGAAGACCTCAATTTTGCACTCGCTGCAGTTGCAGAAGGTTTAAAACTACGGCCATGCCCCAGATCTCGCAGGCGTATAAAAGGACGTGGATAAATAGAAAAAATGTCTAAATATGTTTCCCAACGACACCTATAATCGCTCCACTCTTAGATCCCAACTTGATGTAAACACAAGCCGCCAACAACTAACCCGCGATACACCGAAACCTAAGCACACCACAAAATATAGTCCCTTATATATTGACAATTAATTATGAGTCTTCAAGTTGTATGATAACCCTGGTAAAGACAGCTTGAATGTAAGGCGATAGCAGCGTTATTCCTAAAACTCCCGACTAAATATGGTTCTGTTGCATCATAAACATGAGGCGTGAGTCCACGTGGCGCTTATGTTAGTAGCAGCTGATACGAATACCAGGTTATCGCGGAAGGATACAAGGTATGGATCTAAGCCTGGATGGAGTACAGCTTTAAATTTAATATAGGTTATCTACGCACACAGCAAAACATTAGAAGGGGATCATTTGCTAGCGTGGTCGCAGAAGCAATCATTTCATTTATGATCCAAAAGATTTCCAAGAAACAGCTCAGAATTAAGGTAACACGCTGTAGATATTATGCTGCAATATTTTTAAAATGGCAGCAAGAATATTGCCATAACCCCTTTTTATGACCCCTGTCCATTGTGTACTCTGCTAAGCGAGATAACGTCGGGATGTGTTAATCAATTAAAAATTCTTACTAGCCAAGGGGTTTACTCACTGACTGCGGCTTCTAATTTAGATATCGAACCAACGGAAAATGAAAAATTGGATATTGTAGTGTATATTTGCTGTTAGTAAATATTAGCACAGGAAATGCTCTGCACTCGTGTTATTTTAGTAATTGATAGAAGGCTACAGGGCGATTTTAAAGTTCACACTGTGAACAGCCTACAACAAAATACATGTCGCATTTGTATGATCACTTATTGCAATGAATGCATTGTGTTCTCCAGTGATACAGCTAGAGCAGCAGTGCTCAACCGAAGGCAAGTTAGGGGAGGTTGAAATCACCTCCTTCCACCCGCTGGCACAGAGTGGTTACTTAGTTCCAGTGGCAGCACATTCTTACGTACAGGGCGTACACATTCATATTCTACTCCTGATTAACCCATGGTGTATCTGAGGGTACTTTTTTGTAGGATTTACGTTTCAGAAGGTCTTCAATATTTTGTGCAACAGATGAAGTGCACAGTCTCAAACGTGATTTTCACTTATCTCCCTGCGATACTCGCTTTAGTGCAGCTCATTTTTAAAGTGTTTATTGGCAGATATAACTGGACTGCATTTAACTAGACGCAAACAAGCGCAATCTCGGATACCCACAACAAGGCAGAGATCTAAATAATTCCCACCCTTCTTTTCCAGAACATTTTACGGTCGTGGAATTCTGCAATGCAAGTAGTTTCACATTTTCTAGCTCGTGTGAAGCCTCACTATATGGAAACTTCAAAAGTGCAAAATTATTAGATTTTGGTTTCAAATATTTTAGGTCTTCAAATTGTGAAGAAAATGTGTTGTACAATTGCTTGAAAAGCTCGTCGTATTTTTTCATTAGGATTACATTTATCGTGAACACGAAACGTAAGCAAGGGAAATGGTATAAATCTGCAACTACCAGTCCACAAATCAAGCACTTAACATTATGGTCTTCATCTCGAAAACAAAAGTATTCGTTCTCCCGTTGAATTGTATACACTATTATCCGCGCCATCCGCCTCTGATTAGCAGGTCTGGTTCACCTTGCCTTGGTCAGTGGTGTGGGGAAAATAACATGTGTTCGGGAAGCGAGCGTGTGCCTGTCTGTTGAGCGCCCCTTAGCTAGAGCATTATTTTAGTGATTCAGTACACCATAACAATATTATTATTTTTATTATTATTGTTATCATTGTTATCATTGTTATCATTGTTATCATTGTTATCATTATTATCATTATTATCATTATTATTATTATTATTATTATTATTATTATTATTATTATTATTATTATTATTATTATTATTATTATTATTATTATTATTATTATTATTATTATTATTATTTAAGCGGCTTTTTAATGTGTAACACATCTTCCGGTAGCCCTTATCCATTCTTCTTTGTTCTTAGAGTGTTCATCTTCCAAACCTAATCTCTTCATTGCCTGCGTTATTGGCGTTCGTCCTCTCTTCCGATTTTTTGACGTACCCTTTCCAATAGATCTTTTTCGGCATTCTATCTTCAGGCATTCTTCTTACATGTCCATACCATTTCAATTGTTTGAATGTAATCTCATCCAAAATTGTTGACTTTACTCCCATAAAATTCCTAATGATGTTTCTGGTTTTATTTATTTTCGAAATTCTCGCCAGTTGTCGCCAGAAGTCCGTTTCTGTTGCCAGTAATTTAATTTCTGTTGTGCTTAAGTGGCCATATCAGCACCGTAAGTCATTATACTTTTTAAGAATACTGTTACAAGTATCTCTTTGTTTTATTGCTTATACTTTTATCCCTTAGAGTTTCATTTAGTGTTGAAATTGCGTATTTCGCCTTATTGCTTCAGTGTTTTATCCTTTCATCATATTTTCCATTGTTGTTTATTTTAATGCATAAATATTCTACTTGATTGCAACATATAATGTTATTTCCTCCTTCCACTTCTAAATCCTCTTTGGTGTATCCAATGTAATAATAATAATAATAATAATAATAATAATAATAATAATAATAATAATAATAATAATAATAATAATAATAATAATAATAATAATAATAATAATAATAATAATAATAATAATAATAATAATAATAATAACAATAATAATAATTAATTATAATTAATAATAATAATTTATTGTTGATTTTATCATGATCATCATCATCATTATTATTATTATTATTATTATTATTATTATTATTATTATTATTATTATTATTATTATTATTATTATTATTATTATATTTACCTATGAGAATGCTCCGCTCTATGGCATGTCTTTGGGAGGTGCCAGGTTCTATTCCCGACGACCGTTTACTTTAACCTTAGATTTTTCGCGCTTTTCCGTGGTCGGTAAGTGAAGCTGGGGTAGTTTCTCATCAATAGTACCAACCTTGGAATGTGTATTCACGCAAAGCAAAGAAGTCACTCAAAATGGCGGAACTTAAGCGTCATTTTTAGTTCATACAGTGAATTTAGCTTATAAAACATAAACGATAGTTTCAACTCCTCCGTCTTTCTCCCACTGATCATTTTCTACCTTTTCTATGTATTTTTAAAAAATCTTGCCAAACTGTTTCGGTCACAAGCGATATACCCTCGAGCGTTATATCGTGCAATTCCTGTAACAATATTTCACCTGTTACATTTCTCTAACTAATCGTTTAACCTTGGTCTAAGCTAGTTCTATATGAGACTGAGATCACACTTGTATGGGATAAGTAAACGACAGTGTGATCCAATGAAACCCAAAACGTGTTCGCTTAAAAGGAGCCTCTTTAGATTTCCTTGTTTCAATCACTCTGCAAATATTATCTGTTTTATAAATGGAACTTTCACGCTGAACACCTTTGATCTGTAACAAAATATCATAGCAGATTTCACACCACTCTTAGGCGAGGATTTATCTACTTCAACACTCCTTTTGTTCTTTACTTCCGAGATAAAATTAGTGACTCGTCTAATTTTTAACTGACATTAACAGATACTAGCACATTGGTGAGCAAACATAGGGGAATAACATTGGCGGTAGGCTGGCAACCTAACCAGCAGCAACGTTATGTGGGAAGTTTAGGAAACTCGGGTTACACTAGGTGAAATGTCTTTCCTCTCCCCTTCAGGCCTCTAGGACCACGAACTGGTGAACAGTATCCGGAAGTTAATCAGATAACAAGAAACCTACTGCAAATGTTATCTCAAAAAATTAAGCACTATTCTTAAAAAGAACAGCGAACATCCTGCAATGCGTAATATAAGAGACCTGTTTCTACGATACAAAGAACAAAACCAAATCATAGTAATTATGTCCCTTATGAATTTGCCCTTACAACCTCAACGGACGTTGAAAGAACTCCACTTACAAGTTACTCGTATGTTTAAGTGATAGGAATTCGTGAATGTGCATAATTATGCTTGAATTAACGTTACTTGTATATTCTGATAGTTCCCTTGGCATGCGTTACGCGCGTATTAGAGATGGGGCAGAGCGGTCTGTTGTCATGACATCTAGGTTTAACCTTGAAGTAGCCAATAGACTTCGTGGCCACGCAGCCGCCACAAAGTTGCTAGTTAAAAATGACCTGTGTAAATGAATTGCTCTTTAAATAGGATATTTAAACAATTAATCATAATTAGCAAATACATGAGTAACTTATTAAGTTAAAAAGCCGCACTCCTTATAACATAAAAGTGTTGTACATAAAGTGTATTCAATTATATGTTCAAATTTTCCTGTGGGTAATTTATGATCCTACTCCTAATCCCTTGGTCCAATACGTAGCCAAACAACTTGGTCCAATGAAGGCTAATACTGTGTGGTTTGTTGTTCTGTAATATGGCTTATAGCAGAAGAATAAGTGTCAACTGATCAACAAATGAAAACTTCAGTGTACTGAAGCTAATAAAAATAATTAGATTTCCAGTATCAGTGAAGCTAATTACCGACAGCAGGTAGTAAAGGAGCAGATATCTAAAGTTACTGGTTACGAGCCCAATCAAGTTATAAGAAACGATTCCAAGTTATTTCTAAGGTGGACAGATGCACAGGGTGCTTCGGTGTTCTGTCATTTACCAGAATGTAACAGCAACAAAGGGAAAGACGAATCTGCTCGGTCAAATTCCGTCTATTCAGAAGAGGTTTTTAAATACATATTTTAAACCGCTGGTACTAAATGTAGGGCTTTTAACACAGCCGCTTATCTTGGAAATTGAAAATTATAACACCTAGTTAAATATAATATTCTGATAACACTCCGTGGCTACCTTATGCCACTTGCGATGACAATTGTGAGTATATTAAGCGAAGGCTTTATTTTAATTAATATAATGACGCAGTACCTTACGTCTTCCGGTAGTGAATTCCAATGTGAGCTAAAGTTGCAGTGAATTATGAAAAGGATGTTGTATGATGTGCAGCAGAATAGTGTCTGCTCCGAACCCACCTTGCATACAACCCGCGTAACGCTCTTACTGGTTGGAGGAGTGGCGTTTGTTCGCTTCTTCAACTCTTGATAGTGGCGGATTGATACAGTAAACGATCAGCGCGTTTATTTCAAACAGGAAAGGAGTAGTCATACTTTTATTATGTGAAATCGGAATTACACACATTAATAAATGAGAAGACGTTCAAACTCTGGCGTAATTTCTGTAACAGGTATATGCAGTTTCATCGTGGTCATCCGAAACGTGAGATCTGTCTTAATTTTTATATGTTCATCACAGAAAAAAATTGTTCACAGACATACAAAAGCAAAACATTGCTTTAACAGAGACAGCAAATTCTCTCAAACCAACATATATTACCTTACACAGTTCTTTGAATGCGTCTGTGGCAACTAAATCTCTGCACTAATTTGTACCAGTAGATCTGTTTGTAGATCTGAGTTCACATTACATTGACTACATCTGCAGTAAAAGGCTTAAGAAACACTGAAATGCAATTCTCAAGATGCCTGAAATCATGGAATCTATGTGAGGCAAACTCAGTTTTTAAGTCTTCAAGAATGGGAATATAACTAATTAGTTTGTCCTCTGGCACAGTACCAAGTAATTTTATACATTTGAAGTAAGTATTTCATAATTTGATTTGTTTGGTTAAGAAAGTTGTCAAGTTGGGAGTTCAAATCTGTAATTATTAGGGACCCTGGCCTTTGTTGCCGTTTCTTCCCAGGTACGAGCACCCTTCATATCTTCTTACCTCAGTCCTCCCTCGCGAGTCCTCCTTCCGCAACAGCTCATGAAGGGCCAAGGTTTGCTGCCCAGCCGCTGCGTCCCCCACCTCTGCCCACTACAGGTGTCATTGGGGGGTGCAGTACTGGTGGGTGGGACGTGGTCAGCACCCCGAGCCCTCCCGACTAGTTATACGGCCTCCTCGACCTGGTGCCGCTACTTCTCCATCAAGTAGCTCCTCAATTGGTCCCCCCAGGACCTAACGAGGCTGAATGCACCCCGTGCCAGACCTCCCAGAGAGGATAAAATTCCCATGCTGGTACCGGGGATCAAACCCGTGTCCTCCGCGCCAGAGGCAAGCTCGCTACCAACTGCGCTTCGGGGGCGGTCAATAATAATAATAATAATAATAATAATAATAATAATAATAATAATAATAATAATAATAATAATAATAATAATAATAATAATAATAATAATAATAACAACAGTAGTAATAATAATAATAATAATAATAATAATAATAATAATAATAATAATAATAATAATAATAATAATAATAATAATAATAATAATAATAATAATAATAATAATAAGAATGATGATGATGATCATGATGATGATGATGATAAAAGTATAAAATTCTTCCACTCGGTGCTCAAAAGCTTTTAACACTCCGATAATGCCAACTTGGGTTTCTTACAGAATGTTACCATCGTCTCATTCAAGTAGGTCATGAACCTCAGTTATACAATGCTTATATAAAATAGCGAGTCATTTGAATGTGAATATGGACTGTGCTGAACCTATTGAAGTTTTACAAGCAACGGAGAGACTAAAATTAGAATTTTTATCCAAAAAATCAAGAAACCAATACGACATTGTATACAACAGATTCTGGACTGGTGTAAGATAAAAAACATATTTTTTTCCACTGCTTCCCTTATGTAAACTGTTGTGGTTTTGTAAAAGTTATCATGTTGTTAACACTGATGCTAAGAAAGGCAACAACTGAAAAGCGCAGCCCGATAACTATCATGACCATGGAAACGGTAAAACAATAACGTGTGTATATGTGTGTATGTGTGTGTGTGTCTAAAAAGTTGTGTATGATGCACGAGCTAAAAGGATTTTACACCTACCCACAAAATAAAATGTTTCTTTTAACCCTTGTATAAAAAATAACTATTTTATCTTTACAGGATATGGTAAAAATCAGGAAAACACCTTACACAGGCAATTCATTACCTTGAACTAGTGCCTTGAGGATTAGACGCGCTATTTATTATACACATGGAGATAAGCTTTTGAGTTATCAATTCAGAAAGAGAGAGAGAGAGAGAGAGAGAGAGAGAGAGAGAGAGAGAGAGAGAGAGGAGAGAGACTACCAAAACTTTAGTGAGCGTGGGGGTCTTTTTCTAAAAGTGAGTCTTCAGGCTTTAGGCCACTTCTGAACCTTCATTTCCTGTGAATTTTCGAAATCGCAGTTTTAGGCTGAACATAACAATTTCCCTCTAGGCAGAGAAGTTAAAAATAGTTGTAGCTTTTGTTTCCCCTGTTGGAGTCATAACATTTTCCGTGAATCACAAAAATGCAACTTTTTGTAGTTTGTATAAAATAGACTCATTAGGAAAATGCCTGAGGTGGACTGCGTAGCTGAACGTGTATCCCAGACGCTGTAATTCAGCCCTTAGGCGCCAACAATTGCGAGCCAAGTGGAGACAAAAGACAAACAGACTCCCCCATTGTCTGGAGTGAGGCCACCCTTCCAATGAGTCACATGTAATTACAGGAAAACATCGCGGTCCGTGGGAAACACTTTCCCCTGTGGACAGAGGAGGAATAGAGGTAACTCCAGCATTAAATGTGTTGTGGTTACTTTAACTGCTTCCCTAGTCAAGAGATTTTCATTTTTACTCTACCTAGAGGGGAAGCAGTTTAATGTAGCTCCAGAAGTTTAACACCGTCGAGATTACAGTAAATAGAAGCACTGCCAACCTTGCAATGGGTTTTACTAGTATCAAACTACTTTGCAAATCTTGTTTTGAAACACTTTCCAGGTTAAATATATCGTACTGCATTTACTAAGCCCGCCTCGGTAGCTAGATGGTTAGCGTGACTGCCTCACGTTCAAGAGGTGGCAAGTTCGAATCTCACTTAGGGCAAGTTATCCGGGGAAGGTTTTTTTCCGAGGTTTTCCCTACCCTGAGAAGACGAATGTCGGGTAACTTAAAGCTCCATGGACCTCGGACTCATTTGAGCACCATTTCACCCATTTCATTTCATTCATTCGTCCGATATGACACAATGTTAGAGGACGTAAATTTTTAAAAAAAAAAAAAAAAAAAAAAAAAAAAAAAAAAAAAAAAAAAAAAAAAAAAAAAAACCTGCATTTACTAATACAAATTGTGTTGTAAAACCAACAAAGAGAAGGTGTGAAACAGTTATTTAAAGTACTAAAACAATACTTTATATTAGGGATGGATCAATACCAATTTTTCTCGATATCGATACATCATATTTTCCACGACGCGATACTATGTTGGGAGAGCTGTGTAATGCCAATGAAATTAATTAATTAGGTGCACATATTTAATGAAACAAAATTTAAAACCATTAGTGTAGGTACTTATTTTAAAACTCTGCATTAGACATTTAAAAACAAAGTGTGTTTTTGAAACAGTCCACTTTTATAACTTTTTGTTCAAAAATACTAGCATTCTCACTCTTTCGGTGTCAAGTCTGCTTTCTTTTGTGTCTCGAGTCCTTCTGAGCTAATAGTCTTTCAGAGAAAACTCTTGCAGGTGGAATACACGAATATTTAGAGGCTACTTTTATTAGTTTTGGAAATTTTGAATTTGTTTTCCAGTAATCCAATGCACTAGAAAGAGGAGGTGACAAATCGTCGATGAGATATGCAGTGATTTCTTCTTGGGAATTGTTAACTGGCGGTGAATCTGACACACGATTTTCTTGCATAACGTTACTGTACAGGTAACAATTTCTCGGGCTTTGCAGCAGGTGACATCTAAAATAAAATAAAGAAAAGTTTGTGAACTGATCGATATAATATATGTCAGTATGTAATATATGTCAGTATTACACAACTATCCCTACATAGGTATCCGAAAATTTGAAAGAAAGAAAGTTAAAAATAAACTTTGCCTGATCATTTTTGGATGCAGGAAGAAGTCTGTTTACCTGCGTTGACATTGCTAGTTGTCTTCAGATAAGAAGTACTTCCTAGAAAATTCAACTGAACATCTAATACTCATGTTCTTTTTTGACTTGCAGTGTGGTAATTAGATGTTGGGTTTACACTTTGTACTGAATAAGCTGGAATTGAAGGAAGGACCTTCCTGTCTGTATTTCCGTCTTCGTCTCTATTGTTTATGTGGTCATTGTGACCACTTTAAAATGTGGTACCTGCAGTAATAATATTTTGTGATTTTAAAACAAAATAAAAATTGCACAATCATCACCGAAGTGTTGATAAAGTGCCGAGCGAATTTTCTGAAGTATCGTTCGATGTCGATACCTTGTAGGTATCGGAGTATCGATGTATCGCAAGTATCGAGGACCTATCCCTACTTTATATGTTTATATACACTTGGAAGGCACAACGGCTTTTGCACAACCATTTAAAACCGAACAGTTTACCTCGTTTTCCTAACAGCAAGGTCTATATCACCAACTTAAAAACTACAATTGACAGCAATTACAGCCGTGTCTTTACCGTCTGTTTACCAGTTCATGGTCTTAGGGGACTGAAGGGGAGAGGAGAGACATTCCATGTAGAGTAACCTGAGTAGAGTAACCGTTGCTCTGCTGGTCACGTTGTCAACTTACCTCCAACGTTAATCACGCTATGTTAATTTCTATTTCAGTTGTGAATCGTACGAGTGACTAGTTTTATGTCGGGAGTAATGGTAAAAGTAATGCAGAAGCAAATAATTCTTCCATTGGGCCTCACTATCGTTTGTTTGCCCCCATACATGTGTGATCTCAATCCCATAGAATTAGTTTGATAAAATTAATACTTAAAGAAATGTAACAGGCGACGTATTCTTACAGGAATTGCACGAAATGACGCTCGAGGATATATTACTTAAGACCGAAACAGACTGGCAGGGTTTTTGATAAATATAGAAAAGGGAGAAAATGATCAGTGGGGAAAAAGAGGAGTAGTCGAAAACACCATTAACGTTTTATAAGCTAAACACACTCCACGAATTGAAAAGAAAATTTACATCGTGCTATTTTGATCGAGTTCTTTGCTTTAATCTATATAGCGTTCCACTCTTAGAAGACAGTATGGAGTTAAATGGGTCATCTCTGTCTCTATCTAGCGCATACAAGTCGCCATTAGCCGCGTCCTTTTCTACCCTCGCTCTGTTGCCACATTCCTAATAGCATGGTATAAATATTCATTTGTTATAAATTTCAGGTTTGAACACATCATCCTATGCAGAATTTTTTTCTCTATCAGGTTATATCCTTTTCAGAGTCATTATACATTTCTATAGGTCCAAATTTCTTCAGAAAACGTTTTTTTCAATAGAAGTCCGATATTTGCTGTTTCTACACTCATCACGCACTAACTAACAAACTAACTGCTAGAATGCATCTATATTTTTTTCTTAGGAAGAGTAAACTATAGTGCTACTACCTGCCTACTTTGAATTCTCTATGTTTACCCAGTTAAGGGTTATAATTTTTTAAATTGAATGTTTTCGGAAAATTTTATATCTGTGCACTGCAAAAGTTACGCAGTGTGAAACTTTTTTGTTATTGAGTTTACATAAGGGAACCAGCGAGAACAAATGTTGAGGAAGGTTGGAGAAAGTTTTTAAAATAAACCAAAAGGCAGTAACCTCTTTCTTTTATCCAGTAAGGCAAACAAAAGATATTCATCTATTCAGCGTCAGCTCTGACACAGAAGATAGTATAAGGAGCAGCACTAACATTAGTTCGAAAGAAGCCGTGTGTGTAACTGTGAGCTGTTATTGCGTTATTTGTTTAATATTTTTGTAAATATTTGTAGTTATGGAGGGGGAAGCTAGGAAGAGACGATATGTTGGTAAATTAAGAAGTAAGGAACGCCAAATAATTATGAATGTGTTAGATTATTTTTGAAGTAAAATGCGTGTAAGGCAGTAAAAGAAACAGCTAAGGCTATCGGGTGTTCAGAAGCAGTAGTGTATAGGATTAAAAAGGAACTAATGAAAGGACCTCTAAGAACGCCATCGAAAAAGAAAGCAAAAGGGGCGGGACTACACAAAACGCTAGGTTAACGCAATATGATTGAATAGTGCAATGTGGAGTGCGGCGAATTGTTCATTCTTTACAGTTTGCAAATATTCCACCCATGCTGAATATAATTTTGTCACGGGTCAACAGTGATGACACCCTACCAAATTTCTCAAGGGCCACTCTGATTTGGGGTTCGAATATGAAAGAAAGGGTAACAAGTGCATATTAATAGAAAGAGACGATATCGATATCATCAGATGGCGACATAAATATCTAAAAGACGTAAAAGGTTTAGGGACCAGGGGAAATCAATTGTTTATACAGACGAGTCATTTGTAAATTTAGGTCATACAGTAACAAAGGCGTGGAGGGATACCAAAGTTAAAAGTGTCCGTCTCGTCAAGCAGCAATTGAAGGACTAAGTACAGGACTCAGGCCACCTCGAGTCGCTCGCGGAGAGAGATTCGCAACTAGTACATGTTGTAACACTGCACTCCATTTAACGTGTACTGTCTTTTAAGGGTGAGACGCGCTTTAGCATGAATGGCATTCCAAAGTTGGCACCATTATCGTAAGCGCGATAAGAAGCACGAATTCTGCTTCAGATATCCCTGTTTATCTAGAATTTTTTATTGACGTACTGACTGGCTGCATTTCTGCCAGGGACCAGCAGGTGAAGAAACTGTACTCCGGTGTCTTCTAGCAACAGTTTTTGGTATTGATGTCAACTGAACAGATGGAATGAACAGATGAAGCATAGATGCACAATAGAAGAGGCATGCCCACGTGCATAATAGGAGAGGTGGGGTTCAGTGTATCGCAAAAGTTCAGTCTTTCAAGGACGCAACACAAAGATTCCAAGACTACCCCAAACTACCCTTAACATTAAAAATGCTTCCAACATTCTGATTTTTTAAAAAATGACTCTAACTATTTTGATTAAAACACCATATATTTTAAACACTTTCATGAAAAATGAACTGTATATCTTGAATTTTCTGGGAATAGCGTGTAAAATCCGCCTTATTTGGAAGTAATTTTGTGTAATCTTGCATAGCTGGTAAACTTTAAGCGATACACAGAAAGGTACTGCAAAAAGTTATAAATTACTCTTTGTGTAGCGTTTTCCAAGATATCTGATATTAGTGGTTCAAATTGTTCAATACCTACTTTCGTCATTTTTTCAAAGTCCTGTTGGTATTCAGTTGTTTGTTGCGACTATATGGAAAGACAAATGGAAACATAGGCCAGTGTTCAGCATCCAGCTTTAAACGATCAACTTTCACATTGCCTTTATATCTATAACAAAGTGTGTCATACAGCCACATATTTTACAAATGTCAATCTTTATTAAAATTAAATAGATGGAAAATTAAATTTTTTCAAAAGTAGTTTTCATATCTACCTATAAAGGAAATAGTTTAGAAAGCAATGTGAATGTAACATTAGATTTTTACTCTACTTCTTGCCTACAGTAAGTAAAGGAAGTATTGCATTCCATCCAAAACTTCCATTCCAAAATGCCACTGAAGCAGTGTTGGTACGCCATAAAAAAAATATATACATATCCTCTTCGCTCTTAGCCTCCCTGTAGGGAACATCAAACATGGCTTAATTTAAAATTTGTTTTATCTGTATTGGTTGAGCTAGAGAGGTTGGCACATGTGCTACAATGTGACATGAAGATGGCAGCACACATCAGAACAGCTTTCTTAGCTTTCTGCTTGCTATAAAGCTCAGTTCAAAATGGCAGCTATGAAGAATCGTGAGTTTGCTGGTGCACAGCTATGTAAGTTTTGTTCATATCAATATACCTTTGAAAACACAAGTTATTACTACTTGAATAATTGGTTTGAGATATTTCCGGAATAATTCTACACTGTTGTGATTACGATTTTCTTATTCACCAAGCTGAAATTAACCTTAAAATAATGGTGTCCCCTGTAGGGGACATTAGGTTTTAATGAGTTGCATTTGCTACTCTCATCAAGTCCTATTCAAAATTTCTATCCATCTACCACCTCTGTTAATTTGTTCATATACCACAATAAACATATTTATTTGTTGAATTTGTATAATTATTAATCACTGCTGGTATTTATTTTTAGATACAGAAGAATTTTCCAAGTTTTTAGCAGAAGTGCTAGAAGATGAAGTTTCAGAACTGGAAATGTCTGATGATGAAGGAGAAGAATGTACTATGGTTGATGCAGTCAACAAAAGACCATGTGCAATGAAGATTCCGACAACAGTAGTGATGAAGATGGGAGTGGTAATGATGAGGAACATACACAGATAACACAGGAAAGTGTACGTTGAGTTTACTGGAAGCACACTGAGGATATTTCACCTCTTCCTCCTCCACCAGAGCATGTTAAAATTATAGACAATCCAGTAAATCGACCTCCCATGGATTACTTTAAGAGGTGTGTGCCTTATCAAGTCATTGAAGATTGTGTAAATACTAATCAACAGTTCATGAAAGATGCTGGTTTGGTTCTAAATTGCTCCATTGAAGAAATGTAAATATTTTTGGGTATAACGATAATAATGTCTTATTTGAAGTATCCATGTATACAAATGTATTCGGCTTCAAAGACATGCATTCCACAAATTGCAGATAACATGTCTAGGGGTAGATATTTTTAATGAGAAAAACTCTTAAGTTATGTGATGATACAAAAGTCACTCAAGAAGAAAAGCAAACTAATAGATTTTGGAAAATCCAACCGATAATTAAATGCGTTCAAAATGGTTGTCACTTGAACACAAGACCTTCAAATGCCTGTGTTGATGAACAATGGTCCCATTTTGGGGGCAGTTTAAGCCAGCCAGTTTGTAAAAGGGAAGCCAAATCCATGTGAGTTGAAGATTTTTATTGCTGCAGCTCTGGATGGCTTACCCCTTGATTTTTTCATATATCAAGGAAAAGGAGACCTGATAATAGATGATCCAGAGTATAAAGACGTGGATATAGGGGGTAAGAGTGTAATGAGACTGACTGAAACTTTGTCATCTGGAGTGACAATTTATATGGACTGTTACTTCACCTCAGTGCAGCTCTTAGATTTATTACATTTGAGGGCTGAGTGTCAGGGTACAAGGCCTATTCAAAAGTCAAGAATCTCATTATTGTCTGGACTTGAAAACAGATAATGTAATGAAAAAGGAAGGCAGAGGTTCCACAGATCAATCTGTAAGAAATGATTGCCAAATTAGCATAATCAAATGGTATAATAACAAGCCAGTGACAGTGATATCCAGCAAAGAGGAACAGCTACCTGTGGATTATTGCCAAAGGTGGTCTAAGAAAGATGACAGTTACATTCAGGTGAAAAGACCAGCAGCAGTAAAAGCCTACAACACTTACGTGACTTTCTGGATAGTCATTAGCATGTACAGGGCCAAAGCAAAAACCAAGAAGTGGACTGTGAGGGCAATTATGCATCTTATTGATCTATCAATTGGTGCATCATGGATAGAATATAGAAGAGACCAGGGTGCTTTAGGAACCTCTAAAAGGGATATTCTTGATTATCTTCATTTTAGACAGAAAATAGAACAGTGTCTAATGCATCAGCCTCAGGCTGAGCCTGGGAACTCTGATGCTGATCGTGATTTTGAATGTGATGGACCTACATCACCAAAATATCCAAGCACAAGCTCCGGACTGCCTCAGAACAAAACATGTACTCCACTTGCCAGAGTTTCCAGAAAAGGTAATGAAGAATAGATGTCGTCTCCCTGGATGCTCTGCCAACAAGGCTAGAATTAGATGCTCTACATGCAAAGTGTTCTTGTGCCTGCAAAATAATAAACTGTTTCTCTTTGTATCATCAACTGTGAAAAAATAGTTTTCTACAATTTATACAAAAATATTCTTTTACAGAAAGACTTTAATAATGTTTATATCAAAGTGTATAGGACTAAATCAGAACTGTTTAGTGGAATTTTGAAAAAAACTGGCTAAAAGAATGGTATGCAATTTTATTTGCTAAATGTATACAATTTTATTTTTTTTATTAACATTTGTATAAAATAATCTTGAATAAACACGTTTTATTATTAAAGCTATATTTCTATACTTCAAACATTTAACTATTCCCTTTTCCTGCACAAAAGTAAGGCTAAAATGTTGAGGTCAGAAGTAAACTAAGTCTGATATGACAGCTTATAACTGGATGTCCCTTGTAGGGGGCATAGATTTCAAAATGTTTGTGGTCCCTTTGAATTTTTAAAATATTTCTTAACAGCTCTTCTGTACCTCTGAATTGATTATATATGAAAACATATACATATTTGAAACTTTGATTGAAGAGTATGTATGTTGGAAAAATTCTATGCATTTTTTCTGTGAACAACACAATTCAAAAACAAGGAGTCAATTAAGTATCAATATTTGTATTAAAGTTCACTGTCTTACAAGGATGCAACATGGAGAACTCCAAGAACATCTCCCCAGATTTACACCCTTCACACAAATTTTCGTTACCTTTCATTTTCTCACTATATTAATATATGTTTAAGATATTTGCATGACAAAGTGTATATCTTGAACTTCCTGGGAATAGTCTGCAAAGACTGCTTCATTATGAATGAACTTTTATAACTTATAAACTAAAACTTACTGTAAAAAATAATAATTTCAATTGATGATTGTGCAGCACTATGTAGCAACAAAAGCAATTAATATGCTAGTGCAAACTATGACTGATGAGTGAAATAAACCTTTTCTTTCAAAGTGAACACTGTAAATGTAATTGTTAATTATTTATTATACATTTATAAGTATGTAAATACTTATTTGATATTAATATTTCATTACATATTTCACTATACACTAAAATCCCAATAAGCCACACCCTGTTGAAGCAGATATGGGTTAATTCAAATGTGTATAGTGCATATGTCATTAAATTTTATACAAAAGGTTTAAAACAAGTATGGCACAACTTGAGTTTCGGCATGTAGCTGCATAACATAATGCATGGAATAGAATACTGTATGACAGCCATGCTAATCTCGAGAATAAAGAAATTGCCATGAAGCACTGGTTAGGGGTTAGGGAAATCCATCACACTTGAAACAATGAGCAGTGGCTTGACAATAAAAGTGATCCTGGCTGTCACATAATGAATGAAGAAGAAATTGTGAATAATGTACATGAAGGAAACTCTGATATTGCATCTGAAGAGGAGGGTACTACTACTCAAATGCCCAAACTGAACACTTGAATTGTGTGATCGATTTTATTCAACAACATCGAAACAGGAATATTTTTTGCATATTATCATTACACGAGGCATCTGTGAGCTTGTAGTGAAGGAAATGTGCAATTACTTAGTATTTTTTAAATGAAGGTAAAGAAATAATCAACACACAAAATTTCATTTGTTTTCTTTTATTTCTATTAATCCAAACTTTTGCTTATTATCCCAGAAACCCACTGTGAAGCGGCATCTGGGCAGGTTTTCTCCAGATTCTCCTGCCACTCATTCCAACTGCTCCATCATCACCTTTCCAATCATTGATTTCACCTGCATTTCATATCATCCTCTTCCTCACTCTCATACCTGGTGCTGGACTGATCACCCGCTTCCAGGTCTTCACTCTGTCCGATCCATAGGTTTGTCTGCTCCCCGACAGGCATCTGACTCTAGGCACTGACTTGTAATTGTTAGGGGGTGTAAGTCCTACATAAGGGGAGGGGAGGCTAATCAGATAAAGAAGATCTATATAGATTTTTCAGTTTAATATTATATAAAAGAACATTTAACTATCAAAATTGTATTGTTTTTTAAGTCAATGTCCCAAAACTATGTGCATCGAAGAGAAATGTGTTCAAGGTCGCTCATGACTGTGTGATCGATGTATTATGGCTGAATCAACGATTACAACTTGACATTCTGAGCTACATCTGAGACCTGCATTATGGTTGGTAATGGGGTTTAGATATCACAACCTAATCCAATCTTAAAAGATTTGACTTGCTTATATGTATTGTATTCCCTTATTCCCCAATACATATAATGAGATATAAAGTCAATTCAAAGGTTAAAAGAGAATCGTATTGCAATGGGACACAAATTTTCTTTTGCAGCTTCTATTTAAGACCAATGAATAAAAATCTGATGTGTTGCACTCACATGACTTTCTCTACTTTTGTGCTAACCATTCTTACAAACTCTTATTCCTATATCTTCTTCGTGTTAGTTAAAATAAACATTTGTACAAATTATCTTATTGCTTATTTCCTTGTTGGTGCAAGGGGAATATTAGAATACAGTACGCTTTGAGCGATAGTCAAATCTTTTAAAGCTTTGAGATTCCATCCTCTTTGCACACTTAACATGCAAAACAAATGAATGACGTTCCATTTCACAAAAGCTTTAGTTTTCTGAAACTCACACACAGAACAAGGAATATCTCCGAAATGATTCACGCTACAAGAAAATTTATTTGGACATAAATTGTATATTTTAGCAAGATCTACATTTTTTGTATAGTATGATTTGACCTATTTCTAACGGTTTACCAATTATGCAAAAGTCGTCCAGAGTAAATACGACTACAGGGGCTATAGCCAGAAAATTCAAGATATATATTTCATTTTTCATAAAAATATCTGAAACATGACATTTTAATCAAAATCGTTAGAGCCATTTTCTTCAAAATCTTCGTGTCACATTCTTGAAAGACATTAAACTTAAATACCAACTTTGATTTTTAACCGACTTTTCATTTTTGAGTTATGCGGTCCACAGACTGACAGACTGACACACACACAGACCTTTTTGTAAAAATGCTTCTTTTGGATTCAGAGTCTCAAAACATATTTCCGGTGAAATCTCGACATCGAATTTTTGGGTGGAATACAATACTTCCTCTACTTACCAGTAGAGAAAGTAAAAACAGCACTGAATTACTGAATATTACTCAACAATATGCAAAACAAAGAAGTCTCAATAATAATGCTTTATTCACCGCACAATTTAAACGTACATAAACAGCAACAGCAATCAAAACACAAGTAAATATTCATAATACTTCAATTTATACATTTTGAATGGTAAATTAACCAATCAGATAAATAAGTGTGCAATAATATACATAAATGGTGTGCACAATTGATACTTTTATGTCAATTTATATGATACACTATAAAGAATTCTTTTCATTTTATGGACATTTAATACAAACAAGCTGTGTTATTATTCAAAAACTTAACATGCTATACCTGTTCCTTCTTAATCCTAAGCCCTGGTTTTCCTATTAAACTAAAACGCCCGGGACACTGCCCTTAATAACTCCATAACTTCCATCATTTACACACATTATCAAAATATTTCTTCAATACAATATTTACAAACAGCAGGAAACAAATATTAAGTTCCTCTTATCTTTTATATGTCTAGTTTTTTAAAGTCACATTTACAATATAGTAAATCATTTACAGTAATACACAAAAATCAGCTAATTTTGCATTGCTTTCTGAAATAATATTTGGAAAGATTTATAAGATTTACAAAGCTTAACTGCACAGTTACTATAATGTATGCCTCCAGTTAATAACTTATGCAGCAACTTTAGGTCACTATTATATCATAAAGTTATTTAAGAGTAGTAAGTACAATAAGACTATGACACACCTTTTTACACCATTTTTAAACTAAAATTGTAGTTCTGATGCCTGCAATAGAGGCAAGCATTTATACATTTTTTATGTGTAGGCAACTTTCATTCAAATCACATTAAAAACAACTAAAATAAATAATAATTTGCATAAGTATCTTTTATGCATATAAAATGCTACAGTAAAAAGTGTGTAATTTTGCCTTTCATACCATAACTTCCAAAGAAAAGAAATGAAGAAAGAAAGGGTCAAATTATAATACTTGGTCCCAACGTTATTGCTAAGTTTCCTTACAGATATCGCTTGCTCCGTCTGTTCTTGCATTTTGCAATTGCAGAGCTGCCAATACACAACAAACACCGCCATTATTATGAAAGGAAGACTAATTTAGCATAGTTGAAGGATTGAGGGCTCTAAGCCATAAAGAATAGTCCAGGAGTACTTTTTATAAGTGCATGCCGCAACTGTGGAGCAATGTCACGCTATTCGCCAGCCTAGGACCACCATCTTTCCTTTATTACACCATCCCTAAGCCAGTAAGGGGCATAGTCCCGGTACAGCAAAAAGTCAAGAGCACCCTTTGGGGAAGGATAATGCCTCAATGATTCCACTTGATGGAAAGGAAGCTACCTAAAATAGAGATGGGCAAGACTCGTTATGAGACAACTACTAACAGACAGACACACAAGACTGACTGAGACCCCAGAAATGGCCAGAGGAACATCGGCAGGCAGCAAGCCCCCTGGGAAGACAAACTGAGGACCTTTGGCAGCAGGTGGACCACAATAGACAAAGAGAGAGGAACTTGGGGAAAAAACTGGACATAACCAATAGGACAATAAACTAGGTTGATTTCTCCCAGAATAGTAAACTGTGACTGCAAATTCAAGTTTTCTTTCAAATGAAAAAGGTGCCTGCTCAAAAGGACTTACATATACTAATTGTGAATTGTGAGTGTTTAAATAGATGTAATTCAAGTCTTCATACGAATTTAAACCAAAAAGGTGAGTCAATTAATAACACTACACAATGCTTACTTATTTTCTTGAGCAAGTTTCGAAGGCTTGACTTTCCTTCATTATCAACCGGACATCGACTCAACTTTTTGGTTTAAATTGGTTAATACAACACTGTTTTCAAACTATCAAGAAAGAAGATTGTTAATACAAAGTACAAGTAAAAGCAGAGATAAAGAAACACTCCAGATGTTAGTATCTCTATCAGCTATGCCGTCATAAAGGTCAAAAGGGCAAACCTGTAATTCTATCATCATTGTGAAGAAATATTATTAAACCTAAGACTTGATAGTTATTAAATTTCATGCTGGGGGGGAAGAAGCAGATGACCATATGAACCAGGACGACACTACTGTGAATGAGATGGAGATTGGCAATAAATGGCTTTACTGCCTCAATGAAAGGCAGCGCAGATCAACCACAACTAGTCTTGGATGCAGTGAAAGTGTACAATGAAAAACAGAAAAATACAGATTCAAGTGAATTGATGACTGTGAAGTGACCAGATCAATGTTCAATAGATCACAAATCAATCAGGAAAAATGTAAGACAAAGGGCAACAAGACAAAAAAGGGCAGGGATTCTCTTATGGCCTTGTTCACCTGTGAGTACGATGAAAATATGGAAAAATTTAAAAATTGAATTTTTTTGTTTTATACTATATTTATCCTCCATACTTTCATTTGGCACCCTTAGTTTATTAATATTGACAATATTTATCACTCAATGGCATCTATGGAACACTCCTAAATACAAGACTGTAATGCACATTAAAATTTTAAATATTACTCTCAAAACGTTTTCCGGTATATTTCATTATTTAAAATGCTCCATGTGTTAAAATGTTAACTGATTAACTTCTAATTTTCAGCAAAATTTCTTGAATGATTGCTTAAGACACTCACTTTTTAGCCATTTTTGAAATTTTGTAATTACATTATATTTTATTAAATATTTTCATAGCCTGATATTCATGAAATGAAAAAAGGCCAAAATGAAAAGAGTTTAATCCTTCTTTTATAACATAGCTTTATTTGAATTTTAAAAAAGTCTAATGTCAGGTTCTGCTGAAGGCAAAATAAAATCCTTAGTAAGATGTAAACACCTGTTTGAAATGGTCATTTTTAATTACCACAATTAAAGCATAAATTAAATCCAAACAAAAACATTATTATCTTTGAATCAAAGGAACATACCTGAAAGTTTATATACGATCGTTATATTACCACACCATGATAAAAATTTCGGGCTGCTAAAATGGAAATCGTGGATTTTTAGGATTTTCACAAGTGCATTGCTGTAACTCTAAGACATGAAGTAAGGTATATTTTCATAAAAAAAGAACATTTGTGTGCATTATTATAACCCTTGTAAAGTAGCTGATAAAAGAAGCAAAATCCAACTCATTTGCAGTAAGTTTCATTAATACTAATTAACATATATACTAGATTGATTTGGTTGATAGCTAGAGCTCTGATATCAAGCAAAAGATTGAAATAAAAGAGAGTTTACAGATTGCTGCACAGTGAAACCTTTACATGTTTTAACCATTTTAAGTCTATGCTAAATAACTGACTTAATTCCTAAGTACAGACTAGTTACAAATTTATACATATTATTTCACTTTTTCTATCTCACAGCAGCCTAAAAGTGGCTGAGGATTAATTATAATAACTTACAGCTGCAGTTGATTGTTAGCGCTTATTACCTATTAAATATGCATAATTAGGCAGGTACTAATATAATTATGCTGGTGGAGGAATACATACATCATCAAACTAAGAAACCTTACACATACAAGAAAATCAAATGAACTCTGATTTGTTTCAGACAAGATATAAACCAAACATTACAGGGCAAATGAAAAATTATATCATTCGAGTATTGAGTTCTTTATATCTTTTAGTAGCACTACAAATCAAACAAGAAATCAATGCTTTTAAAAGTAACTATCATCATCCAAGCATGCCATCACACCAGCTATTTTACATGGGCCCTTTCCATCCTTTACCACAGGCAGATTTGACTGCAATCACAGGGATTTGAACCCATATTTGACTTCGAATAGAAGGCCTCAATGAATATATGTACTAATTTCCATTAAGGGCCCTAAGACAGGGATAAAGAATGAAATTAAAAGTGGCATAATAATTCATGCAATGAATAGTTAAATTGAAAGTTTGTGACATTTGGTAGGAGCCATTATTGCAATATTTAAAACTGAAAAAGGAGTTTAAGCACTTTTGGTGTAACAAACAAAACTAAATTAAAACTCATAATAACCTATTTGATATTATTTTCCAGGAATAAAATGTACTGCAATTTCAAGGTATTTTATCATCTACAGTTTAACACAGATCAATAGCTGAAAAATCTAAATTAAATTATTATTTATGATTAATCTGTACCATACATCCTTAGGCTTTCACAGCCAGTATTGATCCAATAGAATGTAGTTTCTGAGTTTGTAGGATGTGAAAGATGGAGTTGCCATGGTCCAGTGGTTACCAACTTCTACATGGAAAGGTTTGAAGAAATAATCTTTGAATTCGCTATTCACAAACCCAAAGTGTGGTGGAGATGTGTGGATCACATGTTTTAATCTGGTCACAAGGGAATAAAGAACTGGGAAAATACCTTCACCACATCAACAACAATCTCTTTTTAGTCATCCTGATAACCAGGAAACCTGAGTTTATGCTAGGGTATAGTGTACAGGAAACCAACATGCACAGACTGCTATCTACAAAAACATTCCAATCACTATCCTTAGCAGAAGATAGGTATAATACATACTCAGGCCCGAATTTAGGACCTCCGACGCCCCTGGGCAAAAAAACATTTGCTACACCCCCCCCCCCCCCCAACTTGTAATACATATATTACTTAAATTTTCACAACATAGAGAATGGTTTCACTAAGTATGAGTGGCAAACAGCATAAGTGAGGTTATTAAAATTTAAGTAGGAACATCTTAATAGAAAGAACTTACACTCAAGAGGCATCAGCCCCTATTAGATGTCAAAACATATACTGTTTAAATAACAAGAGTCTTCCTCCATGGCCTGTCATTTGCAAACAAGTTGATGAGTTCTTTATAGTCCATTTTCACTGGTAAGTCAGATTCAATTGCAAGAACACCAAGATAACTAAGACGACCTTCATTTGTGATGTTCTTAAATAATTATTTATGCATCTTAGAGCAGAACATGATTTCTCAGTTGAGCAGTTGGAAGCAGGAGTGCTCAAGTATATTTGTAGAGCTATGTTTAAGTTTGGGTAAACACTCTCTAGACAGTTACCTTACAGCTGTGTAGGAGAGTCACATTTTCATTCTTTTCTATGTAGCTTTTGAAGTGTTAGCATTCAAGTACAAATGCTGAATCTTCAAGATCCGAACTGTAGTCTTTCTGAAGTCTGGATGATGCTTCCTGAATTTCAGGTGGACTAAGCATCTTCAGATTTGTCAAAAGCATAAATGGTTCACTGAATTCCTTGTAGGAAGAAACTCTGTTGTTAGGTTCTTCAATCAATTTATCCAGAATCAAAAGGAACTTGATGTTTCATGTCTATGCTTTTTTTTGTGCAACTTTCCAGTAATTTTGCCACCCTAAGCAATTGCCCGGTTTGCCCTTACGTAAATACGGCCCTGTACATACTTTAACAAAACATGCCAAGCCTATCTATGAAACTACCGTTTTGAAACAGAATGAAGCATCTACAAGAACTATAGGCTAACAGATATGGAAAGAGGAAAATAAATCAGGCTTCACATGCAAGAACAACAAAAAACTATACTGAGACATCAAAACAGCAAAGTAAAGCTTTCTTTCTCTATATTAATGACATTACAGATCAAATTAGCAAACTGCTGCAGAGAGTCAATATAGAAATGATCTTCAAACCTACTAGAAAACATAAATACCAACTGAGATGAGCAAAAGACAGGCAGGATCCACTCTTGATGAAGAAATTTACCATATACCAAGTAGCTGTGGCCAAGTCTACGTTGCACCACCAAACAGCATAAAAGCCAGTATCAAAGAACAAAAAAGCAACTACCAGTTAGGACACTTGGAATAATCAGCAGTAGCCAAGCATGTGTTGCTAATGGGTCATGACATTAAGTTTGAGGAGGCCAAATCCTACACAATAAAGCCTACTACCACGTACAGCTGTATTGAGAAACCATTATGATTTACAAACATAAAAACAATTTTAATAGAAAAGAGGAAGAAGCAGGCATATACATATAAACCCTGGATGCCGTTGCCAGATAATACAAAAACCAAAACCCCACAAATCAACTGGACAAATCTAATGGCAGATTCCTCAGCTACACACGAGCGGCCAACAAACAGTCAATAGGAGATGAAGAGGTGGTCCCTCCCAACAACATATAATACAGGCATCTCTTTCTCCACGATAATGCAAGGCTTTAAAAACTCTGCGCCCCCAGGAGGAGTTCACAGAACTTCAGGGGACTGTTCCCCATCCACCTTACAGCCCAGATCTTGCACCTTCTGACTTCCATCTGTTTGGCTCAATGAAGAATGCACTCCACGAAAGCACTACGTTGAAGATGGGGAAGTTGCAAGTCATTGTCTCTGACATTGGTACCATGCAGGCATACATGCCCTCCTATTAAGGTGGCGTAAGGTTGTAACATTAATCAGGATTGTGTTGAAAAACAGGGTTTTGTAGCTAAAAGATTGGCGAATAATATGGTATATGTAAATCTTGAATAAGATCAACCTGCTTTAGGAAAAAAAATTGTGTTGCTTTACTTATTCAATGTGCCTCGTATCCAAGGTCATGCTATGCTGATACTCAAATTCAATAAATGCCCATATGGAGTTTAAGAGGTAGAACTGGAACTTAAAAATTCAATGCCACAACTGGGATTTGAACCACAGACCTTCCGCACACTTTGCCCACACACGGCTTGTGTGTTTAAAAAACACCAACAGTAAGTTTGTTGGCATAAATAAATAATAATTGCCCATATGGAGGCTTAAACCCCAAATCTGAAACTGGTGAACTTAAAACGCCCTCATTAACTCTAGCCAGATTGAAGTATTCAAAGAATTAAATATTTTACCAGTTCCTTCTACTTATATTCTTGAGACATTAAATTTCATATGTAAAAGTAGAAGTATTTTCAAAACAAATAGCATGAGGGTCATTCAACTCAATCTGGGACTTTCTTTTTTCAGGTTTAAATGGACACCTAGGCTGGAGGTTTTGCATGCAGTAGGAACTAGTACTTGTATCCTGTTACTGGTAGATGGCGCTCATTTCCCATGCTTCTGGATAGACCATTATTCAAGATGGCGGACAACAGTGTTAACATCTACGTGGAACAGCGTGTTGTGATGAAGCTTTTAGTGAACAAGGGCATAAAACCTGCTGATATTTACAGAAGACTTCAGGCTCAGTATGGTGATGAGACACTCAGTCGCATTAAGACATTTGAATGGTGTAAGGATTTCAAAGATGGCTGTATCCCTATTACTGATGATTCCAGTCATGGTGGATCACAGCCCACAGTAGTCATTCCTGCGGAACATTCAGCATGTGGAGCAGTTGATCCTGGACAATCATAGCATAACCTGTCGTGAAATTGTAAGCATTGTTAGGAACAGCAAACACAATAATTCATGATCATTTGTTTTTCCGTAAAGTGAGTGCACACTGGGTGCCAAAGCAACTGTCTGCGTTTGACAGACACAGAGGAGTTGAAGTCTGTAGAGTGAGTGAGTGAGTAGTGGGGTTTATGGGCCCGTCGACAACTAGGTCATTAGGGCCCGATGAAGTCTGTAGAGAACTGAAGGACCGCTATTAAAGGGAAAGCCAGGATTTTCTGAATCGCATCATCACATGTGATGAAACATGGTTCGCCATTTCACCCCAGAAACAAAAAGAGCATCGATGCAGTGGAAGCATACAGACTCGCCCCCTCCCAAGAAATTTCAAACAGCTACATCTGCTGGTAAAGTGATGGCAAGCATATTCTGGGATAAACAGGGAATCATTCACATTGATTTTTTACCTCATGGTGTCACTATCAACAGTGAGTATTACTGCTGTGTTCTGCGTAATGTGCACAAGCGTTTACAGAAGAAACGTCCGAGTTTCATCACTAGGACTCATTTAGATGCTAAAAACTTGGAAAATGTTTCTTTTTTATGCCCTATGTCGAAAATATGTGCTAAAAGAAATAAAATATTTTTAAGATCTGAATGGCTGAACTACCTAATATAAGTGTGCCTATTACTCACCAGACATTCTTGCAAGGGATCACCAAGTACTGTAGAATTACAGTATAGATCACATGATTCTTCAAATTTTCTATCCCGAAAGATTTCACGATTGTCACAAAGAATTGTCTTGAATTTTGAAAACGATCACTCCACATCACAAGAGGTCAGTCTAGCATCATTATAACATGTTATATCACTCACACTGACATCAATAATGCCTTCATGTTGCCCACACAACACATATGAAATCCACTATTATTTTGAACACTTCCTTGCATTTTCTTTTTAGGGTTTGTGCTGCAGGATCAAAAAGAACCGTTAAGTTTTTTTTTCTACATCCTGTATTATTATCTGAACTGCTTCTTCCAAAGACATTCCTACTAATTCCAGTTTATTTATGGAATCATAGAGAAAACCAAGATTTGCGGAAAAGTATGCAAAGTCATTTCCAGCACAGTGTCTTTTCATTTTTGCAGCATTTTGTGGCGATTGCACTACTTTTCACTCCAGACATCTTTAATCCACTGTTAACTCAAAACTCTCAATATGTAATTTCTCAACACAACAAAACTAGAATGTGGTATGATCCCTGCAGATTCACAAAGACTAAATTTGACTATACAGTTTCAGTGTATATACTAGCCAGTTTGTGAAGCGATAACAGGTGCAGTGGAGGAATTCCCTGTTATCTTGCAGGCTCATGTTGCTCGAGTGATCAGGATGTTTATATTTTCTTCCAAGGGATACTATAGCTGACATATCAGTTCTTCCAATAATGAATAACAAAGTGCAACATCCAGCCTGCATAATTGAGCATTAAAGAAGTGGATGGTAACTTGCCAAAAATAATTTGCTGCTGCTTTTATGTGATTTATGTGAAAATTATTTTAAAAAGTTTCCTTTATGCAATTTTTTGTAATTTATGTGAATATCCAAAAATATTTACATAAAAAAATCAGAAAGTATGCATTTTTATGTGCAATAAAACTTAAAATATTTGCTCTGCTGCAAATACCCAGAATATTAAACTAAGTTTCAAGTTCATACCAGGATGCAAACAAAATATGTATTTACCTAAAAATCCGAGCCCTATTCATCACAAAGGGTGTTTCCCTTTTTGCAAGACAGTGCAAGACCACATACCGCTCAACACACAGCCGAAACAATTATGGAACTCAGTTGGGAGATCTTACCACATCCCCCTTATAGTCCTGACTTAGCACCAAGTAACTTCCACCTATTCAAGCTGTTCTCGGGCTTCGAGCCAGGTGAAGTGATGAAGAGCCATCGACGTTTCGGGAGCGTACATCTCTCCCTGCTACCATGACCAGGCTACACCTAGGTTTGCCAGACTACGCTATCCAATCAAGAACTCGTCTACCCACAAGATCCTCAGACGCGCCAGCTCTGCACTGGTTAGAGAACGCATTCATCACACACGTTACAATCTCGACTCCATTGACCGACGACTGCTAGATTCCTACTGGAAGCTGTCTTCGAGGCTCTCAACAACAGATTGGGACAGGGTTGACCTCTCCACCTTTGCACAAGGTCACGCCACGCTTCTCCGGAGCACCAAGAAACAGACCAGGAAGTTCGACTCATTGGTGCATTCTAAGGAGGCCGTGCCTCCTCTGCCGTCCAACCGGATCATAGTTAACCTCACCAACTTGGATTTAGACCAAGCCACTACCGCCGTGCTGTCAAAAGGCCTTAACTTTGCGCCAACACCGAGGATTCTTCCAGTGGCGGACATCGTTAGCGGGGTGGAATCCGCTATACAGGAGCTCACGGTAGATAGCGCAGAAGATATACGCACGGCTGTGGCTGCTGCTATAACGCGCACCTCGCTTCCTAAGCCCAATATCAACCGAGATGAAAGCTTTGCGCTTAGGAGACTACGAAATGACGAGAACTTGGTCGTCCTACCGGCTGACAAGGGGAATGCTACTGTGGTCCTCCTCACAGCCCAGTACACAGAGAAAATGGAGCAGCTCTTAGGTGATCCAGCCTACAGAATCCTCGAGAAGGATCCTACATCCTCCATAGAGCGACGGACCTCCCAGCTAATTAGAAGATCCAGCCTTTCTACAGAAACTAAGCAGTTTCTGTCACCGTCGGGATCCAGGCCTCCTAGAATGTATGGGCTCCCCAAGATCCACAAACCCGACGTTCCATTACGCCCCATTGTTGACGCCATGGGCAGCCCCACTTACCGATTGGCACGCCACCTAGCCGATCTGTTACAACCTCTGGTAGGGAGTTGTGAACACCACGTGACGAACTCCACACGCTTCGTACACTCGTTGGATAACATAACCATTGGGCCTTCTGATCTTCTCGTCAGCTTCGACGTAGTATCTCTTTTTACAAGAGTACCGTTGCAAGAAACCATCCAGCTTCTGATGGAACACTTTCCGGCTGACATCACCGAGCTCTTCCGGCACACTTTGACGTCCACTTTCTTCCTGTTTGGTGGAAGGTTCTACGAGCAAGTAGACGGTGTGGCAATGGGCTCTCCTTTGTCACCTGCAATAGCTAATTTCTATATGGAACACCTGGAACACGAAATACTTGCCACCGCTCCACTCAAGCCATCCCATTTCTTCCGGTACGTGGACGACACTTTTGTTATATGGCCACATGGACTAGACACTTTGCCTAGCTTCCTCACACACCTCAACAGTCTCCGACCCCAAATCCAGTTCACCATGGAAGTGGAGAAAGATGGAACTCTCCCGTTTTTGGACATTCTGGTCTCCAGAAATAACAACGGCACTCTGGGGCATGCAGTGTATCGCAAACCTACACACAACGACCTCTATCTAAATGCCAACAGTTTCCATCACAAGTCCCAACGAGTTGGAGTTCTAAACACTTTGGCCCACAGAGCTGTGTCCATCTCCGTTCCCAGCCACCTCAAGCAAGAACTACAACACCTGAGGTACACATTCCGCCAGAACGGCTACTCCGTAGATGACATTGAGTCCTCTATCTCCAAGGCCAAGAAAGGAAAACCACAACCACAACAAACACCAGATAAGCCGACCGCCACTGCCTGCATCCCATACTCTGGCAATCTATCTGGCAGGATCAGTAGAATTCTCGCCAAACATAACATCAGAACCATTCACAGTCCGCCTCTGAAAATCAAACATCTTGTGAGATCGGTTAAGGACAAACTGGACCTTAAGGTACCAGGGGTATACCGCATCCCCTGTGAATGTGGGACGCCATACATAGGGCAAACCGGCAGGACCATTGCCACCAGGATCCAGGAACATGAACGGTCCATACGCTTAATGCAGCCTGAAAAGTCAGGGTTGGCGGAACATTGCTTTGAAAAAGACCACAGAGCTAACTTCAAAGGTACGACCATTGTGGCAAAATGCAGCGGTGTCTGGGAACGCAAGGTTAAGGAGGCTCTGTCCATCTCCTCCGATGGAGGGGACGCAGGTTTGCAGTTCAGTCCTGCCTGGAAACCAGCTTTAAAGTTAGAGATTGACCGCCTGAGAAAACACAGATTCCAGCGTAGCCGTGAACCGTCTCCAGACTAGGCTTGGTGTTTTCTACTGGGTACGTACTAACATATGTACTGGTCCCTTCAACCTTGGTAGCCAATATAAATTAAAAAAAAAATAAAATAAAATAATAATAAAAAAAAAAATTACGCTAAGGACAAGAAACGAAACCTTCGGGTGGAGTTTTAAAACAAAACATGCTCATTCACTCATCCCTCACATCCATCTACACCTAATGATGCCAAATGGCTGAAACACAAAAAGAACACCATCAACTATCATACACATCACCATTATTTACTACCAGGGGGCACTCAGGGCTTATGTCATGTTTGCCCTCCGGCACATCAGTAATACTCGCTGTTACTGCCACTGGCAGGCAGCTTCCATCTCTCACCACAGAATGCGCAGGTGCTTTATGCGGTACTGCAGCATAGAGGCCTTGACCTCAAGACTTCCGGTGGGGTTTTTTAGTGAGTAGGCTGCCCGGGTTCGAAGCCAGGGTAGGAGTCTTACACTCGCATGCATGCATGCGGTTAGGGCGCAAGTAGCCTTTTTCCCCACCACAAAAAAAAAAAAAAGGTAGCCATTCATCATCCTGATGATGGGAGAGATGTACGCTCCCGAAACGTCGATGGCTCTTCATCACTTCACCTGGCTCGAAGCCCGAGAACAGCTTGAATATGTTCGTCGCCAGGAAAGCTTCAGTTCTTATTTTATTTAACTTCCACCTGTTTGGACCCCTGAAGGAATTCCTTGGAGGACAACATTACAACAATGATGAAGTGAAGCATGATGTCCTACAATAGTTCTGTCGTAATACTAAATCTTTCTATGCTGAAGCATTCTAGGCGTTAGACAAAGGCTGGGATAAGTGTAGCTGGAGATTAGGAGGAAAAATAAATCCACTTTCTGAACTTTGAACTTCGTTCTTCTATCATTTTAAATAAAATCCTGGATTGACTTGCACGACCCTCATATTATCATTTACACAATATCAGTACACTGAATAATATACATGCCATATTCTGCCAAGCTAATAAAAGCTTTAGTAGCATCACATGCAGTTGAGTTTATTTGCACAACAGCTTATTTTGAACATACCAAAGAACAAAGTTGCGATCAACTTCAACAGTCGTTATGGAGAGTATTGTTATGTCATATAATATTTACCACTCAAAAATTTAAAGATTTTGAATTTAGATATAAGTCAATGAAAAAACTGTTTCCAGTGTATACCATATTTATTCTTCAAGTTTGATATATATACATATGTGTAAGTCATGAACTGGAGACATATTGTTAGGTCATTTGTGCATATTGTTAGGTCATTTGTGACATAACTAATTTTTATATTTTGTTATTTCATTTATCTTCATATTATTCCTGTATATACATGAAATAATTTATAGGAGTAATGTTTTATATTTTATTGTTGTTTCATTTATTTTCATATTATTCCTGTGTGTATATATGAAATATACCATTATTTGTAATGATTGTTATGGAAAGCCTGCTGGTTTTATACTCATAATGATACTTTTGGTTTTGTAGTTGTTTAAAATTGATGAAACTGCTTGTGTGTTTTTAAACACACAAGCCATGTGTGGGCAACATTTGAGAAGTAGAACTGGAACTTAAAAATTCAATGTCACAGCCAGGATTTGAACGTCTGGGTGCTCTAACCATTAAGCTACTGTGACAACCTGCCAGAATAACATTGAATTCTTAAACCAGTTCGTATTTCTCCTGGTAAACCATATAATATACGAATGTTCAATTATTATTTATTTACACCAACAAACGTACTGTTGGTGTTTTTAAACACACAAGTACCCACCTGGTAAGCAGAGGCTATGCAGTTCAAATCCCGGCTGTGGCATTGAATTTTCCAGTTGAAATTTTACCTCTGTATCTCTGGATGTACGATATCTTTACTTATGTTGCTTCCACCAAATGGTCACATTCTAATACAATTTACAAAGTAAAACTGTGCTGCAGTTCTACATCGCCTATTAAGTATCTGTTTATGCCTTATAACTATACCTTCATAGTTTACTATAAGTTTAACAACTGGCCTTGAATGAGGATGTTAAAGAATGATAGCAACAATTTCAAAGACAACAGCAAAAGAAAAACAAACAGAAAGATGCCCTAGAAAAGCTTGAAGACTAAGTACATTGCTGAAAAAACTGGAAAAGTAAATAAACACATGAATAACTATATTGGAAAGAAACCAGTAAGTTATCATTATTTATTTATGCCAACAAACCTACTACTGGTGTTTTTAAACACACAAGCCGTATGTGGGCAGTGTTTGAGAGGTAGAATCAGAAACTGAATCTGCGGTTCAAATCGCAGTTGTGGCAATGAATTTTTCAGTTCCAGTTCTACCCCTCAAAGCAGGTCAGCTTTAATAGACAACAATATTGATATTTTGCTATCAAATTTTGCTTAAAGTCACTACTGTATCTTCAGCATTATCTACACTGATCTAAAAACAATTTTACTGTTATTAATTACTGCAGTCAACTGTATATTATTACCTATGCATTTTCTGTGTTTATAAACTTTTGAATTAAAATGTTCGTATTGAGTTCTTGGCATCTTGTAACAAAACCCAGAGACAAGACAGTATTAGGCACATCTTTTATCAAGTGTACACATATTCCAATCTCTTCTACTTTTATTAAATTATGCTCTGTGTTCGTGCTCCAAGTGCTTCAACTTTTACTACCAAAGATAAATTTCATTTAGGAAAATGACCTGCTAGCCAATAGGATGAAAGAAACCCAGGTGAACAAAACAAAAGATATTATGGGAAGACACTGACGACTGGAATGCCTATATGTAGAGATCAAAGTCAACCCGAGATGAAGTGTAGAACTGTCCATTGGATCCTGCCTTGCGAACCAGCACTGGAGATTTAAAGTAGCCTTCCTGTACCCATGCATGCATCTGCTCTGATGAATGGGGACCATATATTTCTTGTTTATCTTCACTCCATTTAAACTCCCACATCACATCTGAAACAAAAATAGATTTATATCATTAAGACTGAAGCTATTACAAGTGAAGCAATACAGATCTATAAATGTAACAAATATTTTAGAAACTATAAGCTTCACTTATCTTAGTACAGATAAACCGGACCCCTTATATACTGGAAACCTGGACAATCGGAAAATAAATCTCGGAATGGAGCTATTTCCTATGTTAAATACCGTATTTTATCGCGTAAGGCCCCCACTTGCATATTTCCCTTCCCTTTGATTTTTCATCACTAAAAATTATTTACCTATTAAACACTGCATAATTCCCTCTCCTGGTTCGTCCTTATTGGAGCGGCCTTCAAATGACTTGATAATGGACAACAATTGATGCAGCGGTACCTGCCGTGGACAATAGATGCAGTGCTTGCCACAAAAATACTTGTATTGCAATTGTCACAACGTATCCTAAAATTGAAATGTGAAGTTGCAGACGTGTTTCTAAGTCAGTTTGTTACAAATCGTGATATTGTTAAGAAGAGTTTAAAAAAAAAACTGGTATTTCTTGTGCCATTAATGGTTCTGATGACATGCTGTGGAATAGTGAACATGAAGATGTGAAGATGAAAATAGTGATGAAAGTGAGACCACAGAATAGTCAGAGAAAAGAAACAATGAAACAATACATTGTAGGCCCAATGAAACCGTGGTATGTATCCAGTTCATTCTGTATATCTATATAACTTTTACATAATGCTACATGGTTTCCCTTCCTTTCTGAATTCCTAGAAGCACCCCTCGCATAACTCCCTCTCCAGTGTTTCCAAGCAAATTGATCGAGCAAAAAAGGGGAGGAATTACATGATAAAATACGGTAACACTCTAAACTGGAAAACTGCCTAATGCGGAAACAGAATAGTTTTTCCAGAACCGTTTGCATAACTAACCTATGACGGATTTTCATTATGCTTAATACACAGTTATATGCTTTGATAACGAACTTGCCACTACTGAAGACATTTAAAGTGCAGCAGATATTGCTGCTGGAAACAGCAGTTGTGAAGTCATGGAAGGAATGGACGACAATGATGACGCCAATGAAAGTGGGCCAAAACTATGCACTTTTAGAGAAGCATCTGTTGAGTGACCTTCAGGAATTTGCAGCTTCCAAGAAAGTTGCAGAACTCCTGGAGCTGATGCAATGATGCTGATGATTATATTCTTTGTACTTTGTTTTACAAAAATATTGTCACCGCGCCCGCCGCATCTAATTGCCGACAACAGCAGTGTCACCCATCGCATTATTGTCGGCAATACCGCAAAGGAGCTGAAGGAAAGAGACAGAGAATGGCCGCATTGTTGGGGCGCTTGCCGAAAGAGAGAAAAGGATAGAGACTTCGGGAATCTTCTGCTTTGTATTTCACCACAATAACTGAACTTTCCAGAATAGTGCCTGGGAGATATAAATAGCGGTAAAGTGCGACAGAAGGTGGGACAGACGTATGTGAAGCATTGAGTAGTCGTGCCGACGGAAAGAAGAGACGTATGCGAAGCGATGAGGAGTCGTGCCGACGGAGAAGGGACAGTTCTTTGTGTTACGAATTCGGAGCCATGCTGTTGGAGAATCGGGAAAGACTTTCTTGCTGTTGCAACGAGTGTACAAAGTGACTGTTTACGGAAATAAAAGTGTTTCTTTATCTCGACTCCATCTGTCTTCTTTACTTCACACCCAAAAAAAGTCACAATATGCACAACTCTTTGTAAGATGGAAACCTGTGAAAATGGAAAAATATGTGATTGCGTTCTGTTTTAGGCAGATTTTACTGTATTTGCTGCAAGTTCTTGAAATTAAACTCAGACTGCAGTTTTGCAATATATTTATCACATCAAAGCTACTCTTGTTTATACTGGTTGCTATCACTACGAATGCTATATCACTTAATATTTCTAAGTGTTACCAGCCACTGAAAGCAAAACAAATTGTTAACCGAATCAATCAGCAGTATTTTAAAATTCATTACACAGTCCTTATTTTTCAAAATGAATATTAAAACAATTAAATGGAACTATAGATTTAAGGGTTTGGGAAAAGATATTCATTTTGAAACATAAGGACCATGTAATAAATTTTGAAATACTGCCGACTGATTCTGTTAACAAATATATGTTGCTTTCAGTGAATGGTAACACATAGAAATATTAACGAAGTGATTTAACATTCTTAGTGATTGCAACCAGCATAAACAAATGTAGTATCGATGATGAGATAAATATATCGTGAAACTGCAGTCAGAGCTTAATTTCAAGAACTTGCAAATACTAAGATAAGTGAAGCTTATAGACTAAAATATTTATTAGATTTGTAAAAGTAGATTTTCTCATGCATTCTACTCAGTCTTCCTGAATAGCTTTTGAACACGTGATGTGAGAAAATTTTCTCAGGTTTTGGTTCATTAATGCACATGTGCAAACACACTTAAAAAACAGATGTGGACCAAACCTTACTGCTTCCGTATTACAGCCAACATGTATTGTAACTAGGTTAGCTAACTTCAACAAAAAATCTCCAGGCAGAAACAGAGAAAGAGAGAGTTTGTGCATGTGTATTTGCATGAGTGACCTGTGTGGTGTGCACTCATGCGCCAGTCTATATATGAGCGGCATAACTCAAATTCAGCATCTTCCAAAGATGCAACACAAAGATTTTAAACAAAATCTCCCTGCTCCAGCCAAAGTTTTAAATGGAACACTTTTTGAAAATTTTGATTTTCTCAAAATTGGTTTCAATGATTTTGATTAAAATCTTACATATTTAAACAAGCAATTCTTATATATATATTTATTCCGCGCAACTTGGAAACGGCTCTAACGATTTTGATCAAATTTTGTATTCAGATACAGTTTTGCCTTTTAAACTGAAGATTAGCATTTATAAAGTGAAAGAAAACTTGCATCTATAGTTCAAACCTTACTGGGTGTTTGAACCTCCTTTAGAATACCAGCCTTTGCAATGTTTTCATTTCACCCACAAACAAATGAACCATCCTGTATATTAGTAATGGGAACAAAATTTTCAAGAGGCTGTAATCTGTGGAATGTATCAGTTTGAATAGCTGATTAACCTTAAATATAAATTTATTATAATCAATACCGCACCAGATAGTCTGCCACAGTTGATTAACAATATAGCTGGGTCATACTTACCATTGCTAGATTCACTGGTTCCCGTGTCAGCCTTATTCTCTTGTGTAGATGCTCCTGCTTCTTCAGCTCTATTTTGAGCTTGTTTCTCAATTCTTGCTTTCTCTTTCTCATCAAAGTCATCTGCGTACATATCTAACACATCTTCATAATCTTTCGCAGTCTTCATTTGACTTGTCTTCTTCTCAGCATCTTCTATCTGCAATGAAAAAATGAGTTTTAACAAAAATATCAAACTGTAAAATTTCTTTTCTTGAAGTCCTATTTTAAGGTTGATCATTTTAAGCTCAATCCTGAGCAAATATTCAATGAAGATTTCATCACAGTATGATAGCTTTTAGCTTATAAATACAAATGATTTTGATTGTGAAGTGTAAAAGAAATTTCTTAAAAATGTGCAGATGCAATAATTACGAGGGTTGTCCATAAAATAAGGTTCCCAATTGTTTTTTTCACTATGAAAAACATATTTATTGACATTGAATAATATGCTTTTGGAAAGCTTAGACATTTTCCTATTTTTCGACATAATCGCTGTTCTGATCAATGCATTTTTGCATGTGGTGTACCATCTTCTGTTTGCCTGTATCATAGAACTCCTAATCTTTATGTTTATGTTTACAAGTTCATGCCATGTTTATAATTCTCTAATGAGTTTGAGCATTTAAAACGTTTGCATTGTTACCAATAGAGCTCATGCTAACAAAAACATAAAGTTTTTCCCTAAATTCAATAGCCTCAGTATAAAAAATCCCTTTGAACTGGCAAAAAATATCGAAGACTTACAACTAAAAGACAAAGACATAAACTCATTATTTCCTGACATCCCAATAGTGAAACTTGAAAAAATTGGTTAAAATCCATAGGGATGATTGCAGATGAAATTTCAGAATATATCGAACTCACAAAACTATGCATAGAACAATGCTTTTTCCAATTTCAATTTAAATACTTTTGACAAACTTCAAGAATAACAATGGGCAATCCACTCTCTCCAGTACATCCAGATTTCTTCACGAGTTCATTGAAAACATGAATTGTTGTAAAAAATTCCCTTGGACTTTCAAAACCTGGTAATGGTGCAAAGACGACATTTTTGCAATATTACCAAAGAAGCACGTCAAAGATGCACTAAAGCTTTTAAATTTCCAAGAAAAAAGCCACAAAATTTACCTTAGAAATAGAAATAGATGGACAACTTCCATTTTCTGCCCTTTAGCAACTTTGGTTGCCAATTACATCCCTTTATTTGGATTGCTCTTCTTCTCTGTCAGTCCATCCATCCATCTGTTGGTCCTTGTCTGTCTGTCTGTCTGTCTGCCTGCCTGGCTGTCTGTCTCGCTGCCTCGCCCTCTCTGTCCGCCTGTCCATCCATCCATCTATCTACTCTATCCTATCCAATCCCGTCAGTCTGGTCTGGTCTGATTCCACCTATCTGCCTGTCCGTCCACACATCCATCTTTCCTATCTTCCCTCCCCTGACTCTTCGCCTTCCTAAACTGTTCTCCTTGAGTTCCCCTAAGAATTTTCTGATGTTTTTATTTTCTTGTCCCTTTTATTTGTTAACATTTTCGTTAGTATGATATTCCCATTCATATTGTACCATTTCTTTTCCCATATCTCTTTCTTCCATTCTCTCACTTCTACAATGTTCAATGTTCACTGAAGCAACAAATTAGCACACACTGAACTCTAATGATAAATCTATGACAGCATGTATTCATGCTCACCTTTTTAGATATTTGTTCAAAGCTTTCCTGATACACATCCATGTTTCCAGTCTTTGTAAGAACACTATTGGCCAGCTCCGTCAGGTCTGTCACCTGCTGCTGATTACCTTCATTACTGACGTCATGTCCTGCCTTTTTCAATTTCCACCTCTCTGATGCAGACAGGTTCCGTTTTCCACCTAAAATTTGAACAATATTGTTACATTAATTTATTTCTGTATTGTAACAGTTTTCAAACAGATATTTTTTTTCTTAACATAAAACCTGTCACACTACTGAGTATCAATAACATGTCCATAAGTACAAAGTGAGATGACTCTGCTAAAGCATGAGATTCACATTTGGGAGGTCTGTGGTTCAAATCCCAGCTATGGTATCGAATTTGCAAGTTCTGATTCCACCCTTCAAGTTTGCCTACACAAGGCTTGTGTGTGACAGAACAATCAATTATACAGTGCGGCAATAAAATTTGCCTTGGAACAAAAATATGTGATTCCTACGTAGCTCAGTGCGCTGATTAAGATAGTGAAAATAGTTTTTTGCTATCACGGCACTTATCACATTCTGTTTATTTTATTGCCACTGCATAAAGAAGTGGGTATTGAAGTTTGGTGCAGGTAAACTAGAGTTGCAGTTGCAACAGTGAGATCATACAATGTTGTTGTTGTTTTCTAGTGCCTTGCATCTGGCAATGAAGCCATTAGCATTCGTGCTTTCCAATACTTTTGAACTGTAAGATCATACAATGTCTATTTTTGAAATGTGTGTAATATCTTAACATGAATAATATTGTTATTGTTTGAGTGTTTTCCTGCTAAGCAATGTCTAGGAAGTGTACTAATTTGCCACACCTCTTCTGTTATATGTATGGTGAGTTTACAATAATTTCTCTGCTTGTCGGAAAGACGTACGAATTACACTTTGAATCAAAGGTAGATGAGGGTATGTGTTGGGCACCATGGAACTGTTGCTCACATTGCTCCCGCTATCTAAGACACTGGTTACATGGAATTGCTGTGCTATTTGACATAAGTGTGTAGGAAACCTAGAGATGACATTACAGATGTCAGGTAAATCAAAACACAGTTTCCTATCCAAACTTGGAATCTGCGACGCACCCAGTTCTGCATTCTGATTCTCTTCCAGTTTCAAAACCACCAGCATAATTATGGTACAATAGAAAATCGCTATTCTTCTATAATGCCATGGTGGCAAGGCTCATGTTTAATTTTACTTAAATGTATGCAATAGAGACATGTCTGGCTTACTGAAAAATGGCAGTTTCAACCTTTAGGTTGCATTATATTTCAAGAACTTGCAGCAAATACTAATATAAGTGAAGCTTTTGGCCTTTAAACAATTGTTTTCAGTTAAGATTCATGTTGCTTCACTGTTAACACATTCAGTTTTTCATTTAATCTACTTCCAATTTTTGCTGAATTATATAAATGTTCTGGGCTTACAATTTCCCTTTCACTGGTAAATGAAACTCAGATATAATCATCCTACTCATAAATGTTTGGCAATTTTAACTAAACAAATGTATGCTCTATCTGCCTACATGATGCTGTGTCAAGATGTTGATGTAAAGAGAACTAATCAGCTGGTTAAGAAAAACAAATCAAAGAAAATCTATTGAAAAATTCACATAACCGCCTTACCAAGCCTTCGTAGAGATTTAGCTACTGATTCACCAGGCTTCATTAGCTCCAGCATTTGTTTATATGCAGCTATATGATCAAATGGAGATGCAGCACTAGAATAATCACTTTCACTTTCATTACCATCCTTATTTTCCTCTGTTGAAGGTTCTTTCTTCTTTATCTGAAAGCCATCAAATGTTTATAAGGCACATATTCTTCAATGCTAACAAGCCAACAAATACTGAGAGAGTAAAAAGGTTTTGAACAGACTGCACAGTGTTTTGCTTGTCCACAGCCTTGGTGCTTGCTGCCATCTGCTGCTATCATAGAAAGGCGCAGCAGATAAAACCACATGTTTTTAGAACTACTTTTAAAGGCTTCTATGAAAAGAGATACTGAAACTGGCAACTGTCATTCATACATTTTTGGCACCTTTTTAGGAAATTATACATCACTCAGAGTAGTTCATGTTGAGAAATGCTGGCAATTTCCTGGCGGATATGTTGTTTTAATTCTTCCATGGTGTATGGGTTTGTCTTGTACACTTTATGTTTTAAGTTACAGCAGAGATAGAAATCACAGGGGGTCACAAATATCTACTAGTACTTCTGTTCTGAAACATTTTCAATTGTTCTCATCGAAAGATTGGCCGCATGAGCTGCTGCAGTCTTGTTGAAAAAAAGGCAAAAGTCACGCTCGCTGTCTGTTAATTCTCTAAAAAAGCAAAAGGAGCAAAATTGTATTCATGTATGTATGGACATCTGTTGACTGGTGCATAGTGCACCATTAGCAGAGAAAGATTTCTCTGAACTTCACTAAGGACTTCTATCAGTAGGGTAACCTAAAACAAAGTTTACACGACAAACCCAGACACCCTGGAAGAATCAAAATAAAATATCACCAGGAAATTGTCAGCATTTCTCAACGTGAACTACCGAGTGATGGATAGTTTTCTGAAGGGATTCCAAAAATGTATGGATAACCAAGGTGGCCAGTTTTAGCTTCTCCTTTCATGAAGTTGGTAAGTAAAGCCTTTAAAAGTAGTTTCAACAATTTGTATGGTTTCATCCACACCTTTCTATGATAGCAGCAGATGGCAACAAGTGCCAAGGATGCAGATACGCAAAACACTGCACAGCCAGTTTGTAAATTTTCTGCTCTCCCATTACATAATTTCAGCTTTTCCTTTATTGAACTTCATTGTCATAGGTAGAAAGTCTATTGAATAAAAGGAGAACCAGCATTTAAATCTCATTTGAACTGACAATACCTGAATCAATACTCATGTATAGATTGATGTTTCATTAATATGCTAGAAATGAAAACACCATGTATAAGTAAAACAGCACAGAATGAGAGGATATAGTTCATGATTTAATTCAGATCTGATGAGGGTTGCCAGATACTTGTTTTTTTTAAGGAACACTAAGGTATTTTTTTATTCCATATAAGGTAAAATATTGCAAATGTTCCTTATTTTTGCAGTTTCAGTAATAATGTGCCTTGCTTTCCAAGAAGGCCATCCACAACAAAATATTCATTGTCATTATGTTAATGAAAACAAGTTGGTACTATTGCTTATTAGCAGGCATAGAAATTTCTAAGCATTATGGCCAGAATTAAACAAAATAAACCTGAACTGTTATTGGGTTTTATGCGCTGACAAACCATACCCCTCCATTGCACAGTCTGTTGGTGCTTGCAAACAGCACTGATCAGATCATGTTTACCTGCCCCTCAGTCTCGTGACTGCTGTCCTCTTAGATTCTGTGTACTGACATAATGGTTTGAGTTTAGGTATCTTGACACTAACTGCTTAAGAATTCCTTTGCCTGCTTTTCAGCCAAACAGAAACAGTGTTGGGAGTGGTTCTTCACTAGTTATAGTGATACTCAAACATTAACTCTAACTAAAGGTGAATTAACACAAATTTTACTCTGTGGTTATTTCTATTAGAATCTAGGAGTTCAGTGGACCTAGTAAACCTGAGAATTACACTTATTTGAATAACAATAAATCATGCAGCAAACTATCCATAATATTGATTGTGATAATGCTTTGTTAAATATAACTATATATATAAAACTCAACTATTTCAATTCAATAAATGTGAAATTGTCAAATGATATATTTTGTACAGATTATGCAATATAATTTTTCAAGTAATATAACTTATTTTGGTTTAAGTTAACACAATACAAACCCACATGGGACTGCACTATCTATATTTACTAGTTTAGTTCCTAGAGTGCTACAGAATAAGTTCTCCTCATTTTCAATTTGAGAATGTGGCTGATTGGCCATTTGTGCTCTAAGCGTTTGATTTATACCACATTCAATTGCACTTACCTTTACCCAGTCAATATTTTCCAGCCAATTATCACGTATCAGCTTGCCATCCTTTTTCCAGTGATAGTTCCCATCTGTATCAAAATGACCTTCTTCTAATTCCTCTTTCATGTTGAAAGGCGTTATCTTTACATCACCATCATAACCTCCACCACCATCTTCTTGCCCTGTGTAATATGATATGTCATAGTTATTTTCGGAAACAACATAGTTTATGACATGATTAGAGTCACCGTCATGAACGAAGGCAGTTGCACAATAGACAAATATCCAATGACATCACAGTCATGTTTTCTAGGAAACCAGACGTTTCAGAGCACGTGTGTGAGAATATTTGTACAGTTTTACAGTGAAACTGAGTAATTCCGAGCAATAAGTTAACTCTATTGTGTAATTGTAAGTTCATTAACAGTTCCGAAGATGGCAGAAGACAAAATACATTGCATTATTCACAGTCAAGCCAGGGAAATGGTATATAATGTGTACAAATACTTCCTGAGCAAGATGGAAGTAATGGGAAGCAGTGTTGCCGATGATGTTTAACAAAGGAATGTATTGTTTCAGTTTGCACAAACTGCCGCATACTTGAGAATACTCTCTCCGCTCCCCCCTCTTCTGCTTTTCAAGAAACATCACAATGCTGCACTTCCCCTCTTTCCCCTACATGTGTGTTATCTGCTATTGTTCATGATGGACTCCAGTAGAAGTAACAATAACAAGTGTAACTTAATCTTCATCAACACACCAACTTCTTAGACAAGCTATACAGTGTAAACAGTATGGGTATGTCCTCCTCAGGACATACTTCTTTAGCCTTGTTTATTTGCAGTCAATGCAGCAATTGTCTCTGTTGTGTACCTTGAATATATAAGGTGTTAGGAGACATTAAGCTAAAACATAAGTTCCTCTATCATTTTCCTGTATGGTATCTGGTTGCATAATACAAATACAATAAGTCGAATGTTTAATTGTCCAGGTCATCACTCCTTTATAATTACTTCCGTAACTAGCTTAGAGCGGCACAGCTACAAAAGACGAGTTATTTGCATATTTTCCATTTGTTGCTAAAATGAATCATCCAGCCACAAAATATATTAAATGATTGGATTCCAGCGTGTCTATTGCAATAAATTTGTAAACATAGGCTTGGCAATTGCACAACTTTGGCGTGAGTGTAAACGGTAGGTCAGGAATGTTGATATACTGGTTTCAGCAAAAGAACTGGCCGTAATGTAAACAGAAGCACGTATACAAATAGAATGAAAGTGTACGTTCATTGGCTGATGCTGCATATTACAAGGTACATCGGATACAAAGTAGTTCACTCAATACTAATAAAACCTACTGGACCTTCTCTGTATTATGTAACAATGGTGTGTTTAACGTGTTATTGTACCTGCAGAACTGCAAAAAAACTAATCTAAAGTAATTAGTTGCACTTAATCAGAAAATGAACAAAGAACATGCACAAACTGCCTTCTGCTGCTCAGCTTTGGAAGCGGGAAGGTGAGAGTGTTAGTGAACGTCATGGCCAAAAAGGTGCAGATTGTAAAACATTGTAGAGGGAAGCCTCAAACGAGTGGTGAAAAAGTTATAATTCTCAATTTTTTCACTAACTATGTGAGAAATATCCCACTTTAGCTATCAAAGACATTGTTAGCACTACAGCAGAGTTTACAGGTGTATCTGCCTTAAGCATAAATTCTGCATACATGAAAGGTTAAAAACAGCAAAGTTAACCACGCCTGGAAAATCAAGGAATTTGTTCGGAGTGTGGCGCGTCGAAAAGTGCCTAATTTCTTCCTCATAAATGAGCCACCTACAATAAAGCGCTTGCATTTGTTAACAATGAACCCGAGCTTACTAAGTTCAAGCAAACTTCATTTCACAAGCGTTTATTTGACATTGGTTTCAAGTTTCGGAAAAGAAATGGCAAGAGCATCATTGTTGACTTGAGAATATATTGTTATGGAGAAGAGACTACCTCAGAAAAATTCATGCATACAGACGGGAAGAGTGGAAGCTGTATTTTCTACACAAAACATGAGTAAATGAAGGGCACACAACTTCACACGTAATGGTAGACATCACGATAAAAGCAAAAAGCAGGCATTTTTGCCGGGGCTAAGTACAGGACTAAAAAACCCTACTGGTAAAGGAAGGCGCCCATTGGAAGTGACGATGGCTTTTTACCAGGAGGTGAATTGGTCATTGATACTAAAAAGTCTGGCGACTATCATGAAGAGATGACAGGTGAAGTTTTCATTGCATGGTTTAAATAAATTGTGCCCTTGCTTGAACCTAACAGTGTAATAGTAATGGATAATGCATCTTACCATAGTGTAAAACTGGATCGCATTCCCAACAGATCGTGGTTAAAGAGTGACATCACCTGGATGGAGGGAAAATGCTTATTATTTGACAAGGCCATGGCTAAAGATGAGCTAATATGCATTATCAGGAATGCAAACGAGGGGAAAGTTTATGATAAGTTTGTTATAGACACTCTGGCAAGTGAAGCAGGACATACGGTTCTGAGACTACCTCCATACCACTGTGTCTTAAATCCAATTGAAGTGGAATGGAGTCAGATTAAAGCCCACGTCGTGCAGAACAACAAGACTTTCAAACTCGCTGACGTGAGGACATTGTTAGAGGATGGCTTGCAGTTACACCAGATATGCTGCGGGGTTTCATATATGACGTTGAGGGAAGAGGAGAAGTTCTGGAAAGCAGATTCTCTTCATGACATAATCGTTGACCATCTCATTATCAACCCAGGAGAATCAGATTAGATCTGTTAAAGCTTTCTTTTCTATAGTGATTATAAATTTACATTTATTATTATGTTTTTAGTTCGGAGTGCTGCATGCAATTGTTATCCGATCAGTAGTGTGTTTTAAACTATCACGTGAAGGATTGGTGGGTCGAAGACAGGTGACGATAGTTGCAGGCTCCATGTGGTTTTTTCTCTTAGCAACACGTGGTGAGGAAAGTAGTGCTGTTACTGCTCCAATCAGAGCGAGAAAGCGGAAGGATACATTTTTAGGCATTGTTTATAGCACAACCAATTCTTTTGCTGAAACCAGTATAGTAAACAGTATCTGTTTAGGTCTCATGATAATTGCTCGAAAAGAGAAACAACCCTCCCCCCTTTACTTGCATTAGCTGAAACACACAGTTGTCCTCTGTGGTCTAGGGGTAACATACTAGTCTCTGATTCCCGAGGTCATAGTTCCAATCTAGCGGAGGACAATGGATCTCTTTTGGGCATAAAATCCTTAGCATGGCTTCCTTTGGAAGGGAAGTAAAGTTAGTGGTCTCATGTCATAGATTTACAGGACGTAAAAGAATCTCAAGCCTGACAGAGGCCACTGAGCAAAATTAAGCAGTCTTTTGTACCCAATGTGGGACGCTGAGAACCACAGGAGTTACAAAGCATCCATCAATAACTTTAAATTTTTGAAACACAAAGACAATTTGGCAAAACCAGTTTTTGAGCCCTGGCTTATTTTTGACTTTCATTTCTGATAGACGTGAACACTTGCATGGGGTAGCAGAAGCCAATTAGTAAACAAAACATTTACCTGTTTATTCCTATTCCGGTGCCAGAGTGATGAATGTATTTAACAATGTTCAATTATTTATCTCCTTTACCTTTTATGATAGATGAATTTGTTATTGGACTTTTTTTATTTATCATTCTGAATCTACCGTCAAGCGAAATCTCAGCACTCACCCTTCATACCCTTATATAAACACATTTAGGAATGTAAGGTTCCTTATAGCTCTATGAAGCTCACTATGAGAACTTGCACACAAAAACAAGAGAGAAAATAAGAGTGTTGAATTCTACACCCACATGGTGCCATCTAACGATGCATGCTTGTGGTATTTCTCTTAGTATCAGCAGCTGAATCAGTGGTTGGTGCCAGGTGCATGTGTTAATGAGTATTTTACACTTAAAGCTGCCCCCTAGTAACTATTTGCAGAATTTACAAGACTAACATGAGGGCATACTTTGAAACTGTCTGCCTGATATTGAAACAAGTCTTCTGATCTTAGAATACAATGCAGCATATCATTGCTGGTAAGGCGCAATATGAACCTGACAATACAGCACTGTGCCCACAAGTTGGATTGCTATTTTCAAACCAGAATGCTAAATGAAGGGGAATATCAGCATGAGATGAACTGCTACAGTAATGAATTTCTGGACCGGTATCGTGAAGAATCCTGACAAATGTTATAAGGTATCTACGATTATTTTACGGTACTTCATTATAGGATGGCATACATAAATGACACATAGGTATACAAATTTATGATGCAAATACTGCTAGCTGTTTTACTGTGTGCTTTATTCAGGTAGCTATTTTGTTAAAAAATTGAAAAATATGTTGATATTTCTAACCACATTCTGCTCCAACTTACTTGTAATAATATTAATCATAGGACTAGTTTCAGAGACAGTCAATGGGTCAATGGCACTTGTCGTCGGCTGCAACATATTGGTGTTGCACATTCGATACATGGGAGGTAATGTGTTATTATTCTCATGTTAAAACTCACACTAACATTATTACATTTACAGTTGTGAATAGTTTTATTTCCTGTATGTGTGCTGTTCAATTGTAGATATTTGAGCATGATTTGGATACTTGGTTACTTACTATTAAAGCAAAATGTAGGTTTGCACAGATTCTAGGTATGTACAAGAGTTGTCCGTAAAATAAAGTTCCCAAAGTCCTGCAGTCGCGAAGAACGCTGTTATGCGAGATAAGGCAATACTGACCTACAGCTTGTTTCTCCTTCTCCCAGTCCCCCAGCCTCCAAACTGTCTGCTATACTCAGTCTTGGCTCGGCAACGCTTAGAAATGGAGCTACCACTCGCTTCTCGCGCCAGGTGCAAATTACGCTTTGTGATTCGTTTTTTGTATGCAAAATACACTGCGCTGGTGGACATTGATTCCCAACTGTGTGAAGTGCACGGAGAACAGTGTATGAGCATACAACACATACACAAATGGTGCAAAGAATTCAAAGACGAACGTACAGAGGTCCATGATGACCATCATTCTGGATGACCATTGGTTTGAGATGACACCATTGTGAAAGTGGAAGAAACCATGCTCAAAGATGGAAGGGACAGAAAGGAGTTATTGATGTGCGAATTTCTGCCTACCGGTACAGCAATCAATGCGGACTGCTACTGTGAGATGTTGAACCTTCGCTGCACCATCCAAAATGAGTGGAGGCATGCTTACGAAGGGAGAGCATTTCCATCAAGACAACACTCGTCCGTACATTGCCCATGCGACAACCAATCTCATCAACAAATTTGATGGGATACTGTCACACACCCTCCCTACAGCCCAGACCTAGCCTCAAGTGACTACCATCTCTTCCCTGACTTGAAGAAACACCTGGGTGGAACGCATATCAGAAGCAGAGAAGAGCTGAAAGAAACTCTTTTAAGCTAGCTTTGCCGCGTGGCGGGAAAGTACTATGATGCAGGCAAAAACGCATTGATCAGAACGGTGAGTATGTCGAAAAATAAGAAAAAGTCTAACTTTTCCAAAAATGTATCATTAAATGTTAATAAATATGTTTTTCACTGTGAAAAAAAATTGGGAACCTTATTTTATGACAACCCTTGTATATAGGCAGTTACATCCATAAAATGAATGAAATGAATTGGATCTAGAGCAGTATACAAAACTTTGTTTTCATACTGTTGTTGCAACGAAAATCAAACCAAACTGTTGTGGGTTGACAAACTCAATGTAAAAAGCTTCCAAACATTAAAATATCTCTAAAAGGCAGATCCTTCAAAGTCCGCATTCAGTATTGCGACGAACATTAAAAAATATATAAGGCATTTCAATATCAAAGTTATGAAAGTGAGCCCTGGCTGTGTCATAATACTTTAAACAAATGTTTTGTTGATCTTTTTCCAAAAGAAAAATGAGTTTGGAATTCCAGTGCTTCTGAAGATTTAAATAACAATTATAAGGCAGCCATAAAACACAACTATTTTTGTAATCACATATCAGAAAAACAACTAAAAATGTTCTGCATAACTCAAGAAAAGAATCTTCATTGAGTAATTAATATAAGATCTCAGTTGAATAGCACAGTAATGAAAAAGAACAGAGCCTTAATTTCCCATTTTGCACGCGCTGTTTGTTTTCTAGGAAAACAGGCACTTTGTTCCTTTCATAGACAGACAACTACATAAAAGCTAATAGTTACAATCCAAGAAGCCACAAACGAGCAATTTTCAATAGTTTAACACATAGATTGGTGAACATCCCTCTTTCAGCAGAAGAATATAAAACAGAATATTACAAAATAATTGAAATAGCACAAAAAACGGCTTTCCCAAAGAATTAGTAGATAAAAAGGTAAAACAAGCAGAAAAGAAAAAATTATTAAAAGAAACTACAACTCTCACAGCAGCAAAAACAAAAATGATATTCAAAAAATTCACATACCATCCATGGGCCTTTGATAAATTTAAAAAGGTGTTCAAGGAATACAACATTGAGCTAGCAGCAGTAAACCATTACTCCATAAAAAACCTACTACTTTCAAACATCAAAGATGCTATTCCACCTAACAAAAAATCTGGCATATACCAAATTGAATGCAGTGATTGGAATGAAATATACATAGGAAAAACCAAAAGAAATTTAGAAATTAGATCTAAGGAACATGTTAGAAACATTAAGAGTAAACAATTAGAAAAATCAGCGGTTGCATTTCACTTTTGGACAAAAAATCATGACATAAAGCTAGAACCGAAACTTCTTAAACACATAACCGGAAAACAAGAACTGTCCACATGGAAACAAATCTTTATTTTAAAAAATAGAAACCGAGTATTTAATTTTGACATTCCTCAGAGAGACATTTTCAGTAAGTTCATTGAACCGCCACCAGAAGAAACACCAGAAGAAGCATCACCATCTGCACCATCAAGCACCATGGAAACCCAGTTATTGTCCGGCTGATAATGGAGGAAAGTTACCTTCGAAACGCGTCCCGGAAAAATATGTTGTAAGTGTTGTTCAGTGTTATTAATTAACTCACCTTTTAAATTAAATTAAACAGGCACTTTTTGCTTTTCAGGCCACAATGAGTATGAAGAATTTTCAAACAGGCAGTCATAGTGAATATTTAAATGAATAGCAATATATGACGCCTCTATGAAAGAGCACTTAAAAAAGTTGACTGTTTTTTGTGCAACTTCACATAATATTAAGAGGGACTTAATTTCAAGTATGAGTGCCGTCATGATGCATGGAATTAAGAAAGAAATTTCTGATGCCTTCTTTGTTTCATTAATATTGGATGAAACACCTGACATTAATAGTGAAACAACTCCACAGTTCGTCACATAATTGTTGATGGAAATGTTGAAGAGTGGGTTATTTGCTTTTTAACCCTACTATAAGTTATGATAGAAAAGCAGATTCTCTTTTGGATCATGTTCACAGTATTATTTCTTTCAGGCAATGATAAAAAATGAAAACTCTGAAGGGCAATTTTGTTCAAGTTGGGTCAAGTTCTAGCCTCCTGCATCCTTTGGTATCATATATGATACCTCAGGTTGAAACCGAAATTATAATGTGAATATAAGTAATTAATAACAGAAAGAAGTAAAAGGAGATTCTAATCGATAGTTAAGGGGAGAACCGTTGTAATAAGGCTGAATATATTAAGGTCTCAAGAATGGAAGCCTAGGCAGATTAGATAAGTGATAAGATTACAATTGCTGTGCCAGCAAAGCCCAAAAAAATCTGCAGGCTGATTCGTATCTTGCCATGACATGCTCAAAAGTTGACCAATGAAAATCGCTTCCTTCGTGTCGCCCACGCAAACACATGCAACGCAACTCACATTCGTCTTGAATCGAGCAGACAGCACTCGTGCAACTTTGTGATTTGTACATAAGCTGGCGCATATACATAATTCGGCAGTTACTAAAGAGTGACACAGTTTCAAGTATTATAACGTTGCAGTTGAAGTTAGAAACTTATATTCTATTTAGATATCGTCGGCAGTTCTCTACAAATCTGGAAATTTGCAAATAAAGTCAAATGTTGGTTAATTCTTTGTTTGGTTCCATCCCTACCACAACTCACGCATACCTTGCAGATTAGAACCTCTTGCTAGAGCTAGTTAGATACGGGGACACCAAACACAGGATATGAAATATCCTGGCAATGAGATCTTTTAGATCTTAAAGCTGACATCTTCGACTCAGCGGAGAGGAGTGTGCGTCAAGGTTTTGGATTTTTTTTCTCCCTCTGTGAATGTGTTAAACTCATGACGGCCGGTGGTATCATGTTTGATACCTTCTGCAATCTATGCTCATATTTTATTTTCTCTCTCTTGTCTACTTTGTATCGATGGATTAGAACCTCATAAAAACTCAATGTAGTCCAGAGGTATCATATAAATACTACCCCTAAAAATAAAATGTTATATTTTGAATATTCTTGCTCTTTTGATACTTAATAACACATATTGATCCACATAACAAAATTTGTAGCTTTCTAAATGTCATTTCAGGCCCCTCCCCCCAATATATTTTTTTCCCCCATTTTTGTTTAACCCACCGGCGGGCGTGCTGTTGTAAAAAGTACAACAGCAGCTGTTTTTATGCTTTATCAATGCCTTAACCTTGAGCTAATGTGCCGCCGCTACAATGTATTCCTCTACTGTTGTTTACTCGACAATGTTACTATGGTTTCAGTTTCCTTGTTCAGCTTTGTCAGTTTGTTTTCTGCATTGTAAGCAATGAGATTTTGAATGTTGTAATAAGTACAACGCGCGTCTGCTCTTGTAACACTTGCAAGCTTTGTTTCTAGCAGTCAATATACAGAGGTGAGTATAATAAAAAGCGAAATGTACTTATTCACAGTTTTTTTATTTTCAACAGCTGCATATTAAATGTTGATTTTGTTATATTGGCACGTTTCTTTTGTTATTTTATTTCAGTTCCAAAGGTTTATCAGAAGAGGAAATTAGCAAGTTACTCTTAGAGAGCAATGATGAAGTATATTCAGACTTTTCAGAACTGGAGGAAAGTGACGTGGATTTGAGTGATGAGAACATTGAATCTGAGGACCATGACAGCGAATCTGAACTGGAAGCTGCGGATGGTGATGATTTCGTAGAGCCCATGGAAGATCTGGAATTCTTTATTGGAAAACACCAAGTTACGCGTTGGTAAGTGTGGTAAGTGAGTTGTGTGAGTAAGTAAGTAAGTGAGTGTGCTAAACTTTCAAAAACCAAAAGAAAAAACATTGTGAAAATTCTGCCAGGCCCCAAGAGAAATGTTATGGACATAACTGACGAAGCTGATGCTTTTCTGAAAATAATTGACCTTGACATTATTGATGAAATTGTAAACTATACAAATATGTATATAACTAGACAGCAAGGCACTCATAAATTCTCGCGTGAAAGGGATGATAAAGTGACATCAAGACACGAAATAATGACAGTGTTGGGGATTCTTTTCTTGATTGGTACAAGAAAGGGTCATCATGCTAATGTAAAGGAACTTTGGGCGGCAGATGGAACAGGAATGCAACTGCTTAGGACTGCAATGAGTTACAAAAGGTTTTGTGTGCGGATTGATGACATGCAAACGAGGAATGATAGGAGAAAAATTGATAAGTTGGCTGCAATTCGCACAGTGTTGGAAGCTTTTGTTGCTAATTGTCAAAATTCTTATACCCTAGGTGAATTCACTACAGTAGATGAAATGCTTCATCCCTTTAGAGGTCGGTGTGGATGGATACAGTACATTCCCAGCAAACCAGCTAAATATGGAATAAAAATGTTTGCATTATGCGATGCAAAAACATTTTATTGCAGTAATCTGGAGGTTTATTGCGGCAAGCAACCAGAAGGGCATTACCGCGTATTTAATGTTCCTGAGGATATAGTGAAGAGACTTGTGGTGCCAATAGAAAACTCCAACAGCAATCTAACTACTGACAATTGGTACACAAGCTATCCACTTGCTGAATATTTACTGCAAAAGAAAATTACGTGTATTGGAACAATGAGGAAGAACAGACATAAAATTCCTCCAGAATTTCTCCCAAACAAAACAAGAGAAATTGGAAAAGCATTGTTTGGATTTCAGAAGGACAAGACCTTAGTTTCATATGTTCCTCGTAAAAACCGTGCTGTCGTACTTCTGTTTACTGTGCATGACACAGCAGCACTTGATGAAGAAACTCACAAACCAGAAATAATCACAGACTACAATATGACAAAAAGTGGAGTTGACGTTGTAGATAAAATGTGTGCCTCTTACTCCGTTTCAAGAATTACTAGAAGATGGCCATTGGCTATATTCTTCACCCTTTTGAACATTGCTGGTATAAATTCGCAAGTATTGTTCTCCTTTACAAAGCCAGAGGCAACTTCACGAAGACATATTTACTTCAAGAAGCTAGCAGAAAGTCTTATAAAAGAACAACTCGCATCTAGAACCCAACTCAAATCGCTGCCAACTGATCTCACCTTATTTCTTATGCAGTTCCGTGGAGAAGCATCATCTTCTGAAGATAAGATCCTTGAACCTCCGTCAAAGAAACGTGGGACATGTATCCTTTGTGAACATCAAAAAAATTCCTCAACTTCCATTAAATGTGATAGATGCGGAAACTTTGCTTGTAAAAGTCATACTCAGAAACAAATTGTATGTGAAAGGTGTTATGAAAGTGAATGTGTTTCAGAATAGCTGGATAAAATAGTATCACAGAGAACTAAAAGAGCTACGTTTTTGTTATAGGATGTGATAATTGTATTGAACTGTTTTATTCAAAATATTAACCAGTTTGTTTATCATACGCTTGCTAACATTTAAAAATGTCCATGTTGTAAATTTTACAACATGCGCCTGCTCATGTGACAAAATTAGGTGTGCCTGCCGGAAGGTTAATTTTGTCCCATAGAAACTCATTAAGCACAAAATAATAATTTTAACTCTAGTATTGTGATCTCAGGATGCAGAAGGTTAATGAATTTTACAATATTAATTGTGTTACATATTGGATTTGGATAAGCTATGCCATTCCATTAACTTAAATTTTGACAACATTTATAAAATTGTTTAAAAAATAAACATGGCTTTCAAACTTATATTTAAGTAGATTGCTCCTAATGTTTTAGAGCTTACTCCAGCTTCTTTGCACTGCAACCAGTAAGGGAAACTTTGTGGCTTTCTTTGTTGATAAACTTCAGAAGTGAACTGCCAACATTTGGGTGGAAAACTCACATAAAATGATGTTCCTCTGGTTTCGAAATTTAGTCGGAGGTCATGTTATAACACCTTGGAGTGTAGACATTTTGTAGTATACTGACCCAATTTGGCACATTCTCAAAACACTTCAAAAAACTCACTGTAATAGCACAAATGGAGGCACAGTTTCTTCTTAAGCATTTAAGGAGTTCAGTAATCATTATGTACTCATTTAAAGCAGTAAATTTTTATATCTTCTTCCATGGAGCTTAATAACGTAAGGTTAGGTTAATGCTGTATAAGTAGTTTTAAGAAAACTATAGTTTCTATACTACTATATTAATAACATGAGTTAGATCCAAGGTTAGGTGTATATAAGCAGCTTTAAAAACAACTAGGGTGTTTTTAATGATATCACACAGGTGTGGGTGAAATTGGGCCAGCATACTATAGAATGTCCTGATGTGTACGTACGTAACCTCTTTTTTTGGATTATATTTGTATCACTTTCTTCCAAAAATATGCAGTAGTAACAAAATGGAGTCCTCTGTGAACATTCTGTGATTTTACCATAGAACTATCTTAAAAAAGAGTGGGGAGGTTTCCAGCTTTCCGAGTGCTTACATCTAAACCTCTAATTTAGACATTTTTATTGCATTTGTCTTCATTTCTTTCATTCTTTTTGGTGGGCTGGATATAAGTTACTTAGTCTTATTGATAAGTTGTTTACTAATAAATGTAAAGCACATCTGTTTCGACCTATTCAATTTTTTCCCCCTCAAATTAATGGAATGTCTTTTGATATATAATCCAACACACTAATTCTGAGCGAATAAATGCTCATCTAGTTTCAGTGAAATATTGCAGAAATAAAAGTGGTTTTTTACTTAACCAAAGTAAAGCACCCACATAACCCAAGCATAAAAAATGCTATTTTTTCTCTAATGACAGGGATGTGCTACAGCCCGATAATTACTGATAACTTATCTCTAAAAGAAGAAACAAATGCTGTTAAGCAATCACCTTCAATATCGTCTTCTGCTAAAATATCATATGCTTTCTCCTCCACATCGTCCTCTTCGTCAGAATCTAGAGAATTTTTCTTAACTCCAGAGCCAGACTTTGCAACTTTAGCGTCACCTTCATACCAATCTGCTTCAAGTTCATCTTCTAGCTTTCGTTTCGACATCCTGAAATTATCGCAGATAATTTATCTGTTTTTGTAAAATATGTGTATGTAAAATAATGTAATATACGGTAAATAAATGCACAAAACTTACAAATGCAAATTATAATTTTTTTGTAAATTATATTCGTCATAGTTGGTTTGCATAGAACTTAACCTTACACATATACTCATATATGAGACAAGCGAAAGCTTTTACCTTAAAATTTCTTTTAGAAATACGGATGAGGACTTATTATTCTATATGTCTTTTCACATTAACAGTTATGCAAGAGTAATGTAATTATTAACGTATTTTACTTAATACACTCAAGTCTACCAGCAACCATATTACAGTCATTCAAAACAAAACAAACCAGGCTGCCACACGCGAAAATTCGAGATATTTCTGTTGTTTGTGGGAGCATCATGTTGGTCACTCTATTTGGCGCGTTTTACAAATGAGTTATAGTTATGAGGTGGTTATGAGCGTGTGTTCAGTTAACATCATCAATCAATTTTTTCGTGCAGGATGGCTTAAAAGTTTCCAAGCGACTCCGTAAACAAGCCAGGTAATTTTTCAGCTTCCCCATCATTAATAACACTTAGATATGAATTGTAAGGTCTAATCCACACCTGAATGCCATTACCGCAAACAAGACTGCAAATGTGTATGAATAGTTTGCACGAGTGTTTAAGGGTATTCATAACAAGTGTGTGATAGCTGCAGCTATCAGTGCTGCGTATACATATTTTTCGTTCAAGAAAAAGACGAGTAGAGATTTAGTTGAAGCATAAATGTTTCCGTGGTTCAGAATAATATACTGGAAACATTTTAAAGGACAAATGTAACAAATTGAATGATGGTCCTGAGTTTAACACTGTCGTCAAAGTGACAAACTGATTTTGAAGTATTAAGTGAAAAAGATGATTTTCTAAGGCAGTGTTTTTCAACCTGTGGGTCGCGACCCCCTGGGGGGTCGCGAAGCCTCTGTGGGAGGGTCGCGAGAGTTCGTGAGAACTCAGTAAAAAAATCAACAAATTTTAAAAAGGTAGATGTATTAAGAAAAAGTTAACAAAATGATACTCGTTATGTAATTTATACAAATACATTAACAAAAAACCACCATTCCTCATCCCACTACTGTTTAGACTCTGAAAGCACAACTGTACGTAACTGACTTGATAGCAGCAAATCCATTCACTAAGACCCTCTCTATTGTATTCAATGTCATTAGAAGCAAACGAAAATTGAAGGACAGTTTTACTTCTTGGAATATGATCTTTAAGGGATGACTACTACTATACCTATAGTTGTAAATGTTTATTTTGTTATCATCAACAGTGATTCTGCACCACAAAGTCACCAAAGGTTTTGACAAAACTAAAATGTCTCCGTAGGAAATGGTCAGAGACAAAAACGTAAGATACAAAATGTGTTCCAAATACCGAGATATAGCCCTGGTTTAAATTAATGTAATGACTTCCCTTCCACCCGGTATATTCAGAAACGCTGAGAAAATGAAATTTCTTCCCAAATTTTATCAGATTTCCACTTTACTAAGAATGGAAAGATGAGCCGTTTTATAATGGTTCTTTCTCCACATTCCAACCTGAGTGATTCTGTAAGCTGCTGCAGGTCTAACTTCAGTTTGAATACCTGCACAGTTTCAGTGAGGGAAGACCAAGTTGGGGTTACCAGAGGTCTGGAAATTCCTGGACATGCCCTAAATTTTAACTATTTGTCTGGCATCAAGAGGGAATTTTTTTAAAAGTCTCTAATGTCCTACATTTTCAGAAATAAGCTATGATTGTTAGAAAATGAACTGGAAACTGGGAAAATAGAAATTAATAATTGGTTATTAATCACAGCTGCAACTTACCATGGCAACATGGCTACACTCGAAGGGCATACTCATACATTGGACAAGAAATCAGAGTGCAGCATTTGCACTACGAGGCAAAAGTTTGATGTTGTGTAGAAGCAAAGCTTTACTCTTACACTTCCATTTGCATTTTGGTTATTGAAGAATAAGGAAATAGTAAATTATAAGAAACAAAACTTTACAAAATTCTGCCAGTACTTCAGATATTAAAGGTTACTCTGTTCAGACCACAGTCAGCATATTGTGTTAGCGCTGCAGAGGTAACCCTTGCATTTCATGTTGTTCATCACCATGCATCATACAGATCCATGGAAACAATATCATTATATGTTGGAAATGCTTTAGTAGGGTTGGATATAGAAAATAAATGTATAGCATTTGGAATTGACAGTACAAACACAAATTTTGGGGCATGAATTGAACAGAGGGTCAAAATGTGTCCACGAAGCTATAGTCATACTAATTGCGAAAAAAGTATGACTGACTGTTGATGATCACATATAACCCTTAAATGGTAACATGTGAAAATATAGCACTAATAGTAACATCTGTCTGGGAGATGAGAAAATCTTGCATCTTATGTCCACTTTAGTGAATCCAACAATGTAAAAGTTAGATTATTAATACCAATATGTTGATTCTGCTTACATCATATGTTACAATAAATTATGCAAAATTACAAAATTGTATTTGTGGAGTACTGTTGGGATTGGTGGACTAAATTTACTCACCTCCCTCGACTCGACCTTGAGATAGCTTTCTGGCCTTTGTGAGAAAATGGCACTAACAGTAACATGCATCTGAGAGACTAAGATGACAAAAGTTTGCATTTTATGTCCACTTTAGTGACTCCAACAATTTAAAAGACTGATGGATTATTAATACCAGTATTTTGATTCTATTTACATCATATATTGCAAGAAATTATGCAGAAATTTACAAAGTTAAATATTAGTTTATGTTACCTTTACAGTAAAATCTGCCTGTAAGATGGTGTGGCTTACATGTGTATACTTATAAAACAATACTACTGTGGAACTAAAACAGTGACATCCACACAATTCAACTTTCAACTGAAAACAAATTAGAAACTAAAAGCTTCACTTATCTTAGTAATGTTGCACATTCTTTTTGCACAAAGTGACTCGAGTTTCAAGTTGTCTCCAACTCAAGTCAGTTTGTGCAAAAAGAACATGCAACATTACTAAGATAAGGGAAGTTTTTAGTTTCCAATTTGTTCTTACTTTAGAATCTTGTTGCGTCACTATTAATAGCTTCAATTTTCCTTATTTATCTCAACTGAAATATTACACATTGCATGTGTGCCCACTGTGTGTTAAGAATTTTTATATCCATCTTAGCAATAGATGTTACCATTTAAGGGTTAACATTGTATGTTTCAGGATTTAAAAAAAAATATAAATGTATATGCATGTGGGTATATACAAATAGCATTTAAATTTTAACTGAACATTATTTTTCCATGGACTGATAATGTCCTACATTTTTGTAAAATGTCCTACATTTTTTACCATTGTGTCCTACATTTCAAAAACATAATTTGGTAAACCAGACCAAGTTAAGTTTCTGGAAATGCCTTTATTTTTGTTTAGTTTTATTTTAATTTCTAGAGTCTGTGGCCATCATACCAATGCTTCATTTGTAACTTGTGGTTTTAACACTGCATCATATAGCTATTGGCACATATTAGACTTACGATTCTATTTTTATTTTCTCTACTATGTACGTAAGAAGAGGAATATTATATTCCACTAAAAATTAGATACCAAGATTTCACTGGAAATACTTGTACATGTGTTAAGGCTCACTAATCCAACTTTTTTTAAAAAGGTTTATGTGTTTATGGTGTGTGTAAGTGTGAATAAGGTAACTCAAAAACAAAAGGATGATTAAACACAAAACTTGGTATTTAAGATGCACATCTTCCAAACATACAACACAAAGCAAACTTTCCTGTCCCAAACTACTTTTTACATGGAAAATGTAAAACAGCTCTAACTATTTTGATTAAATTACCATATGTTTAAGATATTTTCATGACAAATGATATGCATATCTTGAATTTTCTGAGAAACATTCTATGAAGTGCTCTTCATTCTGAATGAATTTTGCATAACTGGTAAAGCATAAGGGATAGGCAAAATTTTACTTCATAAATAATATAAATTTTGTTAATACACACAATTACATGAAATACTATTTTTGTGAGATTAACCACTTTTGAGACGCTTCTAGGTATTGCTTAAATTTTCCAGTACTTTAGCTTTCTCAAACAGGAAAGGTGTTATTCATGTTTTTCCTGCCTTGTTGTGCAAGGAAAACAATATCTCAAAGCCATTACCTAGCAACCAGCTCTGACAGGATTTGGCTGTCACCTACACTACTACATTTCCCTATTTCCATTATACCTATAAGAAAATGCATAATAAAATTGATTAGATAGAAGAATGTTTGTAAGAATAGTTTGTAGAAGAATGAGTAGAGAAAATTATGTGAGTGCACACATTTTTTTTCTATGTCTTTGTCAGCCAGGTTAGTAGTCCTTACTAACTGGGCTGCCAACCTCACGCCGACATTCGCATGGCAAAAGTAGATGATTACTCAGTCGATTTGTGGAGATGATGTGGACAGCAATGCACTTCCTCAACCTGGAATGTTGGTTTTTGTGACCGCTATAGACCGCTACCTATCGTAACTCCTCAAATTCACCAGCTCCTGTTTGGGCACGGATCCCATACATGTGGCAAAATATTTACAACCCCATGGGTGGGGTGCAATCCAAATATATTCCATGATTTGTAACCAGTACACAACGGTCAAACCCAGTATGCCAAGGTGCAAGAGCCTTATGAATATACTCAAATGAAATTATTGTGTTAGTACATGTTACAACATATCAAATACATAAATTGTTTTATCTAGAAAGAATTACTCTTATATTCCTGGGTTTAACCATCAAATATGGCTCACCAAAACCCAGGTAGTAATAATAAATCTGTTCAAGAGTGATAAACAGAAGATAGAGGTCTCATTGTAAACAAATTCATTATCCTTTTGAAGAATATTTCCTTATGGGTGGTTTCAGCAATGTGTAATTACCAGAATTAAATAGCTATCGTGAAGCCTTGTTTAGTTATTCTGTGCACTGCGGCTGATTTGTTTCTACAGCCTTGTATGTACCATTCCTCTGCTGAGATTCCTTTTCTTCTTGTTCTTCTTCATCTCTTTCTCTCCTCCCTCTCTTACTTCTACGTCTCCCATCCTCTCTCCCTCTTCAGCCCTCTGTTTTTATTCTCTCTACAGTATACAATCTAGTTGTCGACGAGCCCTTAAACTCTACTCACTCACGCTACTGCATGTAGAAGTAGTAGAAGAATTTTGTTACAGCCAAAAATATGATGTTGAAATATCACAAAAAATACACGTTTTGAGACTCCCTGAATAAAAAAAGTGTTAGGAAAAGATCCCTGTGTCTGTGCGCATGTGTTTGGAACAGCAAGCTCAAAAACTAAAGTCAGCTAAATACCACATTTGGTATTTAAGTTCAGCAACTTCCAAGGATGCGAACAAAGATTTTCAAAAAGTTTCCTTACCCCAAACTAAACTGTGCATGAAACATTTTTTGAAAATTTTTAATATTTTTGAAATGACTTGCGATTTTCATTAAATTTCCATATTTTAAGGACATTTTCATGAAAGATGAAACGTATATCTCGAAGTCCTCTTCATTATAAATTACTTTGGCACAAATGGTAAAATGTAAGAGATAGACAATGTCTTACTGTATAAAATATGTAGATATCTTTAAAGCACTCAATTTATGTCAAATACATTTTCTGTACATTTAACTGTTTCTGAGATATTTTTGGTTATTTATTTTAATTTCCAAATGCTTTTACTTTTTTCAAATGGGAAGTTATTTTTTTTTCATCCTGGCAAGAGAAAGAGAACAGAATTTCTAAGGCATAACATACCAACCAGCTCTTAAAGGATTTATCTTCTCTTAATTTCTCTGTATTCCTCTAGTTTCATTGTATTACAAGTAAATATTCAATAAAAACATTTCTACACATGTCTAACTTGATTAACATTAACTAGATAAAAGAATAAGAGTCTGTAAGAATAGTTTTTGTAAAGAGTGATTAGAGAAAATTATGTGAGTGTAACATGTCAGATTTTTAAACGTCAACCTGAGATAAATAGGATCACTTTATCTTCTAACTCAACATTTAAATTCGACACAATTTATTCTTAATTTATTCAAGTATCAATCAACTTTATTACAATTTGATCACTTTGTGCGCCTTTCTTCATATATTTTATCACTTCTTAATCTTATTTTACATTTAAGATCTTCTTATGAAATAATTCTATCTTCTCATTATTAAAGATGACTTTCTTTTCTCATTTCTCTTCAATTGGCATATTGAAATCAATAGTTTAATGAATATTTTCACTTTGTAGAATATCTCACTTAAACCACAGATAATTTGATTATGTTAAAGAATTGACACTATATTTATTTGATTAATAGAACTTACTGTGATTAAATCAATACAAATTTTTAATTCTGAAATTATGACATTTTTCTCTCTATGCAAACAATTTGGTTGTTTTATGAAATACAAATTAGTTTTCCTATTTTTAATACACAATTTATAGTTTTTATTTTTTAAGCTGGGATGCATTCTTTGTCCCTTTAAAATGTACCATTTATTAAACTTGATAGTCAAATAAATCTATTCACTCCATTTTTACTTTCTGTACCTACTACGTATAATAAGTAGGGGTAGTATTGTATTTCGCACAAACATTTTATGTTAAGATTTCACCGGAAATATGTTTTGAGGCCCCCTGAATCCAAAAAGAAAATTCTTAGAGAAAGTGTGTGTGTATGTTTGTGTGTTTCTGTGTGTGTGTGTGTGTGTGTGTGTGTGTGTGTGTGTGTGTGCGCGCGCGCGCGTGCGTGTGTGTGTGAGAGAGTGTCTGTGAACAGCATTACTCAAAATTGAAAAGGTGGTTAAAAACCAAATTGGTATTTAAGTTTAATATCTTTCAAAGATGCGATATGAAGATTTTTAATAAAATTCCTCCACCTTAAACTACCTTTTACATGGGAAAATTTTGATTTTATCGAAAATGGCTATAACGACTTTGATTAAAATGCCGTATGTTTAGGATATTTTTATGGAAAATAAATGTATATTTTGAATTTTGTGGCGATAGCCCACGTAGTCCTGCTTATTCTTGATGACTTTTGCATACCTAATAAACCATAAGTGATAGACCAAATCTTAATGTACAAAATATGTAGGTGGATCTCGTTAAAACATACAATTTATTTCCATTTTTTTTCTATGGAATAAACCATTTTGGAGATATTCACTGTTATTTTTGTGAGCTTTGTGATACTTATACTTTCCACAAATGGAAGATCGTTTTTCATTTTTTTGTCTTAGTTGTGTAAAGAGAAAGGAATTTCAAAGCTTTAATAGATATGGCTATCGCACAAAGCTTACTGTAATCCCACAGTCCCCCTTGCACATACAAGAAAATGAGCATTAAGACAATTTCTGCAAATGCTTATTTGACTAACATGAAGAAGAGTTTGTAAGAATAGTTAGTACACGAAGTCATGTGAGTGTAACACATCAGATTTTTTTCTTTACAAACTTGCAATGTCTTAATTGGCAAAACATTCATGATAAAACAAGCAGCACAAAACAAAAACTTTGATTTCCATTGATCCAAAGACAGACTTTTGTTGCACTGCTGTGGAGGACGTGAAGAGAAATCTGTCTCCTTCTCTCATCCAATCTAGAGTAAGGCTGGCATATATCAGTGTCATTCCAGACCGCCTGTCTTCCGCATGTGCAATCATCAATCGGCTACAGGGACTACAGTTGGGTTTATTTTTCTCTCCGAATGTTTCGGCTGCGTTTCTCTTTCATGCAGTAGAGATACTCAATTGTTTTCAAAAGATCTGATGTGTTGCACTCACATGACTTTCTCTACTCTTGTACTAACCATTCATACAAACTCTTATTCTATATCTTCATGTTAGTTGACATAAACATTTACAAAAATCGTCTTATTGTTTATTTCATTGAAAGTGTAAGAGGCGATATAAGTTTAATGTCTTTCAAGGATATGACACGAAGATTTTGAAGAAAATAGCCCCACCCTAAACTACTCTTTACATGGAAAAGTTTTCGAAAATTTTGATTTTCTTGCGATTTTGATTAAAATGTCACACGTTTAAGATATTTGTATGACAAATGAAGTGAATATTTTGAATTTTCTGGCTATAGCCTATGTAGTCCTGTTTACTCTGGATGACTTTTGAATAACTCGTAAACCGTAAGAGATAGACAAAATCTTACTGTACAAAAAATGTAGGTCTCGCTAAAACACACAATTTATGTCTGAACAATTTTTTTATAGAGTGAACCATTTCGGAGATATTACTTGTTATTTGTGTCAGTTTCGGAAAACTTAAAACTTTCGTAAAATGGAAAATCGTTGTTCATTTTTTTTATACATTAAGCGTGCAAAGAGAACGAGATCTTAAAGTTTTAAAATATTTGACTATCGCTCAAAGCCGTATTGTATTCGTAGCTGTATAAAGCCGTAGCTGTATTCTAATATTCCTCTTATACCTACAAGGAAATAAACAATAATATAATGTGTACTATTATTTATTTCAACTAACACAGGATATAGTAATAAGAGCTTGTAAGAATGGTTAGTACAACAGTAGTGAAAGTCATGTGAGTGCAACACATCAGATTTTTTTGTATTGTAGTCAATGGTCTGTCTCTTGCGGTTTAGCAACTATGCAAATGTCATCAAGGGTAAACAGGACTACGTGGGCGATAGCCTGAAAATTAAAATATACATTTCATTTGCCATAAAATACCTTAAACGTATGGCATTTTAAACAAAATCGTTAGAGCCAACTCAACTTTTAAAGACAGAAAATAAATAACGATGTATTTTCAGGGGACATACTTCCACCCGCGTTAAATCCGAATCCGCGATCTTTGGGACCGCGGTATTTCGGGCCGCGCTATTTCGGGCTTTTACTGCAGTTGTGTTAGGCATGCTGAAGGAGGGAAAAAGTGAAATAATGAGAAGGAAAGGAAGTAACCACTAACAGTTGGTCTGCTGTCACCAGGAGATTAGGATTCCAGTTGTAACATATTACTACATGACAAAAACAAGCGATCTTTATGTAGTTCCCAGTTTACTGATAGGGAATACAAACACACCTGGGTTGAATCACCAAGGTCAGTGCGCCTGATTTGTTTAGCAGCATTTAACTCCTATTCTTACTGGATATGGCACCACAGGTGGTGCACAATGGTGATACATAAAAATGAAGTGATAATTGCGACAGGAAATTTTGAGAGGGAAATATTTCAGGTTTAAGTTTAGGGAATTTTCCACTTATGAAGCTGAGGAAAATCTGGGAGAATCCTCAGTCAGCGAGAACGATCTAACGGGATTTGATCAGTGGAGCCATCTCACTGGGTTAGTTTGAACTGTGGACATCCCGTACATGAGGTGATGTTTAACGACCTCGACCACAGGATAACTGTCATAGGATAATGTGACAAAGAGCCTATAATACACAAAATTTAATGGTATAAATTATACAGAACCTGAAAAGAATAACTATTCAGTAATATTTAAATTTATTAAATGATAATTTAATCGATATTTAAATAAGGCTCTGCCTATTCAAAACACAATAATTTTATACTTTTTCACTAAGCAAACTAAAACAAAAGCATGATTCTAAGCATGTTACGATTCTAAGGATGAACTGTAATTTCTTTCTAGTTCAATTAGAAAGATTTGATTATTATAGTGAAACAAAGACTATGTAACCTCGGGTCAAAACGAGTACTAAAGTATGCTTGCGAAACTTTGGTTCTGAGATCAAGAGAAACGGCTAGATTAGAAGCAGCTCAAATTAGATTTCTGTTACCTCTTTTGGGAGTAACAAGACTAGACCGAATAAAGAGCACAGTTAATGGAAATAGTATAACCGAGGAAGAGATATTGGGCTGCAATTGAGAATATGAGTGACCCATCCATTTAGCCTCGGAACAGGTATGTAGTCTAAACCTTGTAAGGAAGAAGTTGTTATATCATATTAGTTATTTGACAACATCCGAGTGCTGCAGTATCTTTTCGTTTAACCTTAAATATTTACATTATTGCTTTAGTTTTTGTTCTTTTGTGTTCCATTCATATTTCATCTTTAATTGTAGTGACCATATGGGCGGCCTTTTGTTTCTAACATAGCCAATGTTGTTAACTCATGTACAGTTGTCAATAGATTTCTTTGGGTTTTGTACAATAAATCTCACACATATTCACGTTCCCCTTTATATTTACAGTCTCTGGGGGAAGAGCAAAATCCTCATTGTCAGTCGGGAATCGAACTATGAACCCCTCGCACAGTAGACATGTGTTCTTCCGAGTGAGCATCGGAATCAACCTAGCTTTAGTTATTATCGTTGTAAGTTGCTTTGTTACGCAGAAGTGCCCGTTGTGTCGATAAAAGACGAAAGTTTTGGCGTAGTTAGAGATAACGCAACGATAGCTTGCCAACGATAGCCGCGCGAAACTTCGGTACTACTCGGATAAAGTGGGGTTACCTCACGGATTGAAAGGCCATGCCACATGTCATTTCCCATTTCCACTCACTGCATTGTACCTGCCCGTCCCACTGTTTACTCTACCCTAACTCATTCAGTGCAACACGCACATCTCAAGACGTTAGAAATTGTAGCCCGTAGGGATACTCTCGCCCTGTATCAGGTCTAATGGTACGTTTACGAAAATAGCCTTCTACGCATCCTGCAGGTGGCAAGCTTTCATTGCGCCAGCTCTACATGTTCCACTTATATAAGCACACTAAAATTTCTCAACGTGGATACTTTTGCACACAAGTATGTCAAGTTTCAACTAAGATTAATGTAAGATGTGCGTGTGCGTTCCGATTATAACTGTAAAAACATAGGCATAATAGATTACTGTACCCTCGTGCTGTGTACTGAGAAACGTCAGAAAAAAATCTGATATGTTGCACTCGCATGACTTTCTCTACTCTTGCACTAAACATTCTTACAAACTCTTATTACTATATCTTCTTCGTGTTAGTTAAGATAAACATTTCTACAGATTATCTTATTTTCTTGTAGGTGCAAGAGGAATATTAGAATACAGCAGGCTTTGAGCGATAGTCAAATATTTTAAAGCTTTGAGATCCCATTCTCTCTGCACAGTTAACATATAAAAAAATAAACAACGATGTTCCATTTCGCGAAAGTTTTAAGTTTTCCGAAATTGACACATATAACAAGGAATATCTCCGAAATGGTTCATGCTACAAAAAAATTTATTCAGACATAAACTGTGTTTTTTAGCAAGGCCTATAGTTTTGTATAGTAAGATTTTGTCTCCTCTTACGGTTTACGAGTTATTCAAAAGTCATCCAGAGTAAACAGGACTACATAGCCTATAGCCAGAAAATTCAAAATATTCATTTCATTTGTCATATAAATATCTTAAACATATTATATTTTAATCAAAATCGTTAGAGACATTTTCAAGAAAATCAAAATTTTCGAAAAATTTTCCATGTGAAGGGTAGTTTAGGGTGGGGCTATTTTCTTCAAAATCTTCGTGTCACATCCTTGAAAGACATTAAACTAAAATACCACCTTTGGTTATTAACCGACTTTTCGTTTTTAAGTTATGATGTCCACAGACACACACACACACACACACACACACACACACAGGACCTTTTTCTAAAAATTTTATGTGCTGCAATCACATGACTTTCTCTACTCTTGTACAAACTATTTGTACAAATTCTTATTCCTATATCTTCGTCTTAGTTGAGATAAACATTTGTACAAATTATTGCTTATTTCCTTGTAGGTGCAAGGGGAAATTAGAATACAGAAGGCTTTGAGCGATAGTCAAATCCTTTAAAGCTTTGAGATTCTCTTCTCTTTGCACACTTACCATATAAAAAAATGAACGATGATCCATTTCACGAAAATTTTAAGTTTTCCGAAACTCACACACATAACAAGGAATATCTCCGAAATGGTTAACCCTACAAGAAAATTCATTGAGACATAAATTATATATTTTAGCAAGATCTACATTTTTGTATAGTATGATTTGGTCTATCTCTAACGGTTTACCAGTTACGCCAAAGTCGTCCAGAGTAAATACGACTACAGGGGTTATAGCCAGAAAGTTAAAGATAATATGCATTTCATTTGCCATAAAAGTATCTCAAACATATGACATTTTAATCAAAATCGTTCGAGCCATTTTCAAGAAAATCAAAATTTTCGAAAAATGTTCTATGTAAAGGGTAGTTTAGGGTGGGGATATTTTCTTCAAAATCTTCGTGTCACATCTTTGAAAGACATTCAACTTAAATACCAATTTTGGTTTTTAACCGCCTTTCCGTATTTAGTTATGCTGTCCACAGACACACACAGACGGACCTTTTGAAAAAAATGCTTTTCTTTTTTTTTGATTCAGGGGGTCTCAAAACCTATATTGTCGATGAAATAACCACATCGAATTTTTGGGTGGAATACAATACTTCCCCTACTTACCAGTAGAAAAAGTAAAAATCGTACTGAGAGAAGATTTAAACTACCGGTCTGCGCGATCAAGGAACAAATGCCAAGAGAACATTAGTTGTCCTCATACTCGCACTTTATTATCTGTAATCCGTAATGCTAGACTATAGCACCATATGCAGGAGTGAGTTTATTCCCTGGAAAATAAAGATCCTCTCTAATGCTAGAATCGCGCCGTGGAGTTCGGCAACTGTTTTCGCGCACGAAGGATTATCTACTTACGCCGATACCGGATGAAGTAGGGCACCTAGTACTGTCATACATCAATGAATATATCCACGTCAGTGATACCACTTGGGCTAATAGCTCAACATTCCTTTTGATGGGGTGGGCAATGACCTCGAAACGTAACAGGTGCAAAGATAGCTATGGCCAAGAAAGGTTTTAGTAAAAACAGTGACCATAAAAGCCTTCACAAGCGCATCATTGAAACAAATTGTTTTAACAGAGAGAGGAAAACCGTTATCATTTTAGAATAATGCTAACGAAATTACCAAAAAGTTCTTTTAAACAACACATTTCCTTCACTTAAGTCAGTCATATTTGTTACACTTTTATTAAAATTCAATATTTGGGAGGGAAGCTGGGTTTTCGTGGGATGAAGAGTTTGGAACAAGCCACGATAGATGGAGTAGGTGTACATATATCTGCAGAGTCGCGGAATATGAAGTAGATACGGCTGAAAATTGTCGTTTACATTTTAATAATAGTTAACATAGGAATTGTTTTCCTACGTCATTTTTTTAGAGTATTTATAGGGACAGTTCTAAATCTGGGTTCATTTAAATCCTTAAGGTAAAATATAACAGCTTTCTTTAATTTGAAGCAGTACTTCCTACAAATTGTCGCAAGTATCAGAGCAATACTTTGTAATAAAAATAGCTTGTAACTTGTAAATTAGGTTAATCAGGTTAATCTAAGTACTGGGATATTTGAAAGGAACCTTGTGTTTTAATGTCAAAGTAATAACATTTCTCTTTTTCATGTTATTTTCAATACTTTATAATTACTACCATGTTGTGCACTGATCCCCAAAATGATTTCTCTGGTTTGACTGCATTGGTTGATATGATGGAGTTTCCATCCCTAAATCTTGAATTATCTGGCTGTAGCCCATGAAGTCCTGTTTACTCTGGATGACTTTTGCATAACTGGTAAACCGTAAGAGATAGACTAAATCTTACTATACAAAACGGTAGATCTTGCTAAAACATACAATTTATGTCTCAATAAATTTTTTGTGGAGTGAACTATTTCGGAGATATAGCTTGCTATTTATGTGAGCTTTGGAGAACTTATACTTCTGTCAAATGGAACATCGTTATTCACTTTTTATATGCTAGCCGTGGAAAGAGAACGTAATTTGGAAGCTTTAAAAGATTTTACTATCGCTCAAAGTGTACTGTATTCCCATATTCCTGTTGCACCTACAAGGAAATAAGCAATAAGATAATTTCTGCGAATGTTTATCTGTATTAACATACATATATAGGAATAAGAATAGTTAGTACAAGAGTAGAGAAAGTCATGTGAGTGCAACACAGATTTTTTTAAAAGTACAATCAGAATTACTAACACGCAATAAAAAGCAAAGAGTAAAGAAGGAAAAAGAAACAAAATAAACTTTTCACATATACCTGTGGAACAAAATGATATATAAATAACCTTCCTTGGACAACATTTGGTAAAATTCGAGCAAAACTTTTGTATGGTAAGATACGTATTTTGGTTGATCATCGTTCTACAAATCTACAAATCGAAATATACATCAGAGTTGCTTCAACTGCTATTGGAAAGGGCTTTACAAACACATTAAGTATCGTCTGCAGATCAGTAACATTCTATAACAAAAACAAACTATAATACAAATTAGAATTGTAATTTATAAAATTGTTTTTAAGTATCTAAGAGCTATGCGTTTTCGTAAACAGGTATTGCTGAGTAAACGTTTTTTAATTTAATGTTACGCCTATACATTCAACAAACCGTCTATCAACACACCCTTCACCACTTCTTCGCTTTCAATGCACGAGTTAACGAGTCGTCACGATGCACCTTGCAAGGAACCTCTGCACCTTGCATTGTACCCGGTACCATTTTAAGCTTCGAGAGGTGCTATTCTAACGCAACAAACAGGATTGTGGTAGTGTACTGATGTGGAAGAGAGAATAAATATACTTCCACAATACAAAAAATTAAAATTATTTTGTTGTTTAACGACGCTGTCAATTGCCAGGATCACATCAGCGTCGCCGGTGTGCCGGAAGTTTGTCCCGCAGGAGTTCTTTTACATGTCAGTAAATCTACTGGCATGCAGCTGTCGTTTTTAAGCACACTTAAAAACCATCGGTCTGGGCCGGGTTTGAACCCACGACCTTGCGATAAGTAGGCCAGCGTCTAACCAACTGAGCCAGCCAGACCGACATTCCGCAATACAGCTGAGACACGAGAATGCTAGTAATCGTAATTACAACTGTTGGTGTGCGTCATCGTTAAACCCATCGACGATATCCCTGGTGAATGTACTGCTGTCAGCTGCTCCAATGGTGAACCATGACATCTTTATCTCAGGGTATCCATGGGAGGGTGCAAGGATAAACACCACCAGTTAAGTTGAACTGACTGTTCCACTCATTCGCAACTTGGTTGAAATCAACCAATCATGTGCATAATAATTTCAAATTTCAACCAATGACAGCCTTCATTCGCCAAAAAGCTTATCAAATCTCATTATCACCTCCTCTGAATTTTAATTTTCATCTCCTCTGCTTTTCATTTGTTCTGATAAGAGAATCAGAGAATTCAGGGAATCAGAAATGAATTCATTAGAGAATCCAGCTGCACTGTGCCACAGATGCACAACAGCTTACCGCTACAGTCTGATTTTTAAAAGAAGATACATGGCAGGTGTCCGACAAGGGGAAGGGGTGTAAAGGGTAAGAGGGGAATGCCTTGCTATGGAAACGTGAACAATGATTGCCACATTACTCACATTGATAAATAATTTACTCTTCAGGTCAGTTATCGCTGGTTTTCCTCGCAAAGGGTAGGTTAATAATGCGGTTGTTGTTGATGAAAAGCTTCGTGCCACATCCTTGAAATAAACTGGACTCAAATAAAAAGTTTGGAAACTCTCCAATTATTTCATTTTGAGGTATGCTGTTCTCTGACCCTAAGCCTGTTCTTTTTTTCGTTCAACATGGTCTCTTCGTAAATCAATACATTTCCTTCAACGACTTTCCTATTATTTAACGCACTCAGCAAACTAACATCTGCCCAGTAGTTCAAAATAAGCTCCAACCTCAACATTTAGTGTGAATCTTTGTTATTTTATTTGCAAATGGTGATATTCTCTGTTTAACATTTTGGGCATTCTTTTGTGTAAATGCACAGTGGTATTATGCCTTCCTCTGGATGCCCTATGGTGGTTTTCACCTAAGTTCTAGACAATATTGGTTGATCAATAACTGTGAACATAACATACCGCTGTTACCCACTAATGGGTAGAGGTAGATGAAGACAGAGATGTTCATTACCCTGTTCAACATCTACATAGAGGACTTATTGAAGAAGTTTTACAGAGCAAGGAGGAAAGATTAACGAAATGCTTTGCTAATAACGTGATAATGCTACCAGGGAGGAAATTATCTAAAGGGACATTCTAATGACAACATTTATAAGTAAGGTATGAGGCGAAACAAATGCCGTCGGGGGAAAACCAAAGAAGATACATCTGCAAATTCCATAATGAATAGAGCAAGTTGATGCTGTTTTATTTTCTCCTCGATTCTGAAAAATCTGATCTGATTTCCAACGTTGATTGACTATTGAAGTTCTTGCAGTATTCTTAACACGTCTGCTAAAGTAGAGCTGATGAGCTTTATCCTCAGGGTTTGCATGGGTTTGTCGAAAAATGACAACAGAAATAGATATTTTCATGAGTTTTAATGTTTGAAACTAACTCAATGACAGTAAATGGAGGTATACCAACCGTTAGTTAACACAAAACATTGCTTAATTCGCGACAAGCAATTGTCGTCTGCCTGCTTCAAAATAGCGCCAACTGCCAGGTGTTATGAGACACGTCCACACATTGCAATTCAAAAAGAAACCATTTTAGTCAGGTTAGACTGATGAAGTCAAAAGAGAGTCTACATCGACCATTGATATCAACTGAATTTCCGTATCAAAGTATACAATTTGGAGTGCTTCGAATGTATTATAGGTAATAATATAACTTTTTCTGAAGAAGTCCCACAGATAAAAATAAAAAAGGAGGCATCAAAATCAACTTTTGAGAATCCTTGATATAACAACTAAAAAGAACTTAGTGAGGTGTTTTATGTAGATATGGCATTTAATAACGCGAAATCTGGACATTGCAACGAAGCAAGCAAAAACCATTAAAAGGATTTGAAATATGGATTTAGATAACAATGAAACCTAGGAAAGTAATTAAGCTATTTTAGAAATAGTCATCAAAGAAGAAATAAGGTTGAAACTTATCAGGAAGACTACCTTATTTGGTACATGGATAAGAAGATACTACTTGTTAAGATATCTAATGGAAGAAAAGAAGATTAGGGAATTGACTGTAGATACAATGACATTTCAAATAATGTAATAGTAAATGTGTGGAGAGAAAAAGAAAATACCGAAATGCAAAGAGGAAAGCATTGAGAAAGTTATATTTGTTGTGATAGACTTGAATAGAAATCTATGATCGGATTGATATTGATATGTAACTAAAACAGGGATAACAGCTAACATTTAAGAAAACCACAGAGCATTACCGAATAGTATTTCTCTCAGAAAGGTACTAAAAATAATTAACATTTTCAGCTTACTGTATTCAGCGGTGAAATTTCTGTTCTTATTTCACTTCCAGTGTATGACTTGGTCAAATTTATCAAAAGTGACAGACATTAGGAGGAATTAGGCTTCGAATTGAGCATCAGAGATTTGGAATAATAACGCTTTATAGCAGCGACATACCGAATGAAGTAGGCTAGCAACCTCTGCCTCGAATACTTACTTAAGAGAGAAAAGTTTGAGCAGACAATACAAGGCCTGTCACAATATTACACCGACTTGTTGCACAACAACAAATCCGAGAGATGGCATCTGAACTTTAGGAATGTACCAGGTTGTTTTTCAGACAGAGCATTCTTGTTTTGTCCTCATGACAGAATGAATGTTCTATTTATTACTCTTAGAGTAAATTATTCTACATCCTCACAATATTAATCACTGTCAGCTTGTTGGAGTATCCAGAAGGCGGTGAGTAGACGGGTTCAATGTTTTTGGCAACATTTCCTGCTCTCTGCCATGGCGCGTAGGGGGAACAGGGTATTAAAATAGGAAAACGGGAGAGATGGATTGTGAGAAAGGAGGGATGGGAGTAAGGAAGACGGAGCGATGGTGAACAACTTCTTGGAATGAGCTGGGTTGCTTTTATAGAACGGTGTAAGGCTTTGCCGTCCAAGCCGCCTTCTTCAGCCAGAATTACACAGCAAATAAAACAAAAGGATGACGCTTTGCTTACACGTGCTGAGTTAGTGCAGGGAATGGTTTCTTTGTTGAGAAAGAGGAAGACCAAAAGTGCTTAGAAATATGGAAATAGACGATTCACACTTTCATATGCGGTGAAGTAACTCAAGTCCATTTTCTTGTAAATGATGGTGCATGCGCAGAGTTCATTGCGTCACGATGCTCACCCCAGCGTCACGGCAAGTTGTGACGTCAGATCGTCTTGACAGATATGTGCAATCCTTGAAAACATAAATCGTGCAGAAATAATTTTTGGCAACGTTCTTCTCTATTCACGTTTGTTCCTTTCTTTCTTTGTCTCTCTCTGCTTTGCAGTTCTCGCTACCCGTTGCAGAGAAGAACATGGCTGCCGCTTTGGCACTTTGTGGAAAATAATAACGGAGTGTGGTGTAAAAGTTTTTCTTGTAACGTTAGTGCAAACAGCGACCACGCAATAGTGCAACTAACGCATATGATGAATGGTGTACTGGAGTGTTGTTATATCAGAAAGTGCAGTGCCTAAGGTTCTTACAGAAAATTATTCCCTTACCGGTTTCTTCTGGGATACATTCCTTGTCAACATTCTTGAGTGATGTCTCATTATTTTAATGACTGAGTTTGGCAGTAGTATAAAGTGTAATACTTCATAAGCTTTAAAATATTGTTGCAAGATGCCTTTAGGTTCAACAGCTGTTCCAAACAATTTTTATACCTGCCAAATATAATCTCTGGCATGCGGCTTCTGAAATACCATCGCGCCCAGCAGTACACACATGGAGGAGTTATGAAAAGACATAAACTTTTAATTAGCTCAAATTTAGCAGGGTTTGTTCTTCAAGAGTCTTCATTCCGCGATTGTGTTTCTTCCTGCTGTTAGTGTAAGTGGCAGTAACATCTGCACCGTGTCTACCAAGTCCCTCAAGCACTCATTGATCATCTGTAGTCAGTCACTTTTCTCAGGAAACGCATCCAGATCAAAAGAAATTTTCACTGAAGTGTTTGTCCCACAGTAGTTGTGTGCGTTTGTATACTGAGAGGCAAGTGTTTATTTAGAAAACATGATGCGAGCGGTGTTTTAGAAGCGCAACATGTGTCAAACGTTCGAGAAGCCACGGATTGTTTTGTGATGTCTTTCGGACACCTTTTTATCGTTAAACTATGCCCATGAGCATTGACAGTTCAAGGTTAACTGTTACCTTAACGGTGTTAGGAAACATTTGGAAAGTTTTTAGGTCCCCAAACTTTATTCTTTGAACAAAAACATGTGAAGTGTATACCTTTGGGAGAATGTGGAAAACTAGCTGAAAGTATGTTTATGGACGACGGCGAGGATCTGGCACCGCGGCCAAGTCGCTGCTCCACCTTCCTGCATTACACCTGGAAGATCTGCACTTGTCTCTTCTCACACTTCATACTTGTGTCCCTCGTGGTCTGCTACTGCATTGTAGGAGCCTTTACCTTCCAGAGTCTTGAGTTTGACAATGAAATCAAGGTAAGCCAAATTCTAAACTTGTTAGTATGATAAACAGTCAGGAGTGCAATCTTCGTACCATTTAAGAGCGCTCATAGGAAAACTTTCACAATCTTACAGGCTTTATAAGATATTTTTACAATTTTTTCACATGTCATATCACTATTACAGGTGTGTTTTAAACTTCATGCCTTTGAGAAACATTTTATTCTGTTTCCAATATATTTACTGATCTTTCAGGTGTTGCACACGTTGCAGAAATCGTAATTTTGAAAAAATGAAACATTGTCATTTTATTTAGATACCAATACAAAAAAAAAAAAAAATCTGATGTGTTGCACTCACATGACTTTCTCTACTCCTGTACTAACCATTCTTACAAACTTATTCCTCTATCTTCTTCGTGTTAGTCCAGATAAGCATTTACAGATATTTGTTATTGCTTGTTTCCTTGTAGGTGCAAGGGGAATATGGGGATGCAGTAGGCTTTGAGCGATAGTCAAATCTGTTAAAGCTTTGAGATCCCGTTCTCTTTGCATGCTTAACATATACATAAATGAATGATGTTCCATGTTACAAAAGTTTTAAGTTTTTCCAAACTGACACACACAACAAGGAATATATCCGAAATGGTTCACTCTACAACAAATTTATTTGTATATAAATTTTAACGAGATCTACCTCTTTTGGACAGTAAGATTTTGACTATCTCTTAAGGTTTACGAGTTATTCAAAAGTCATCCAGACTAAACAGGACTACATAGGTTATAGCCAGAAAATTCAAAATATACATTTCATTTGTCACACAAATATCTTAAACATATGGCATTTTAATCAAAATCGTTAGAGCCATTTTAAAGAAAATCAAAATTTTCTATGTAAAGGATAGTTTAGGGTGGGGCTATTTTCTTCAAAATCTTCGTGTCGCATCCTTGAAAGACATTAAACTTAAATACCAACTTTCGTTTTTAACCGACTTTCCTTTTTTGAGTTATGCTGTCCACAGACTAACAGACTGACACACAGACTGACACACACACGGACCTTTTTCTAAAAATGCTTTTTTGGATTCAGGGGGTCTCAAAACATATATTTCCGGTGAAGTCTCGACAACGAATTTCTGGGTGGAATACAATACTTCCTCTGCTTAACAGTAGAGAAAGTAAAACTGCCATAGGTACTAAAATTTTTTCCCCTTGTGTTGTTTCAGAAGAAATTTTAAACCTTTAAGTATAATTTTTGTAACAATTTATACTCGGTGGTCAAATGCCTTTAATGAAGTTCATTTTCCATGAGTTTCTGATGAAAATTTTTGCAGGATTCACTACAAATCATGTCGCATAGAACGCTTTTACTTCGCAGAAGTGCAAGAGTACTTCCAAGGTCGAGTAAAAGGCATTATAAATAAATTTAGTCGTTTTAGATCGTGTGCTCTTGGGCATTTAATTTATTTCTTGGCTTTAAAATGCTCTTAAGGCCAAAGCCACTGAGTATGCTTGAAATTGAAGGATGAGAATATTTTTTGGAAATGTTTATTTTAGACATTTTTGAAAAGTTTGACAAATTTCAGCCTAACATTAGAAACCTCAGCCATAAGTAAACTTTAGCGAAGCAGACAAATTTTATTTCAGAGAAGTAATGCACCAGTTAATTTTTTAAGAAAATTTGGTAATCAAATTTCGATTCACGGATTCTCGTATCATGAGCTCTTATGTCATCCAGATTATCGTTTGGATAGTAGTAAATATTTCTCTGCACTCTCTTACCTTTCATTCATGAAGTTATCACCCGTGCATGCAGTGTTGAGTACAACTTTCCTCGGGAGCAAAAGGGGGTGGGAGGGAGGGGGAGCAGGAAGAAACTTCAGGAGGGGAAGAAAATGTTGAAGAGTAACTGTACATTACATTTACAAGGATACTATTTTAGAGATAAGTCTTTGTTTCGAGAGTATTATAGAAATTATTACAGACATGTTTTTGATCTTTAGGGTTATCGGCGTAAATATGGATTTTAATTGTGATTATTTAAATTCCAACCATTAAATAACCCAGCATAATACTAACAGTTAAAACAAAAGCTTCTTTATTAATCCAGTACAATTTGTGTTTACCTATTTTCAGATAGAGTATAGTTTTAATTTTATTCTTCCCTCTCCGAAATTAGGCCCCATATTTCGCAAATGTGAACTGCATTATAACGTACCAAACTAAAAAAAGAGATTGCAGAAGTATGAAAGATACCCATGTAAATAATTATATTTACAACATGCTCTTTGTCGATATTTATACGAGTCCTTCACTTTAACAACGTAACTGGCGAGCAATAAATTTCTCTGGTTCTTCAATATACATTTGCATGCGTGGATTAAGTGTTTCGTTTCCTATTGGTGTGCAGTCTTTGTAAGTATGATTATCTATAGTAATGCCACGAGTGCTTTCTAGATCATCAATTATTTCTGAATTTAAGTGATTGAGAAATCAAGAGTGGCATTTGCTGATAGTATTTCATTAATAAAATAACATGAACTACCGCAAAACATTTATTAATATTATTATTACTACCATAAAACCACAAAGAATTTATATAATAAATTGTAGTGTAAGTGGGATTATTTTCAAAACGTATTACATAGAATCGCATTTTCGCGTTTTGCTATTCTTTTATCTTTGATTGTAAGAATCCATCTAGTATAGGTTATGACTTTCTTTACAATAAAACTGATTCACTACATTGGTTTGTTATGAACATTGTTTAAAAACAGAATTATTGAATACACAATTATTAAATGTGAAGCTTTGCTTCATATTCTTCGAACTTGAAGGTCTCTGCACTAACCTAAGTTTTGGTGCAGCGTTCTTTTAGCATTCTTTGCGTTTCACGTTACGTGAAACTTCAAATGGATTATTCCTTAATGATATTTCACGATCAAAATGAAGCTCTTTATCTAAACATCATGATTATTAAATTGAAATCATAATATATATGTATAATGTAACGTGGCGTTGTTTTCGAAAACAACTCAGAATTGTCTGGTCGATTTTGCTATTCTTTTACTTCTGATGTAACAATGCATCTAATATATTGTAGGTACGGTTTTCTATATAGAGAAAAAGCTGAAAAATGTTAACTTCTCAGTTGTAACTTCCCACATTGTTTGCACTATATTTATTGTACTCTTCTCTCCATTTGATTTGATGAACTTGGTTGTGTCAGTGTCAGATGATACTCCAAGCTGCTTTGAGTATTAAAGAAGAAGAGAAGGTTTTTATCACTCAAGAAGACGCTAAAAGCACTTCGGTAAACACTGGGTGGAATCGTGTCTATTGTTGCTTAAAAACATTTCTTTAAACGTTATTTGACATTGTCTCCCATTTGGGGCACTAAAGTATTAGTCACTATAATGAGTCATGCATTATTATTTTCCATCTTTGAATTTATCACCAGCGCGCGCACACACACACACACACACACACACACACACACACACATACACACGCACACACAAAACACGCATGAGCATACACGCATACCTACAGAGACGCACAGACACACATACATACATGACATAGCTACTTGTTGAAAACTGCAAGTTATTTGGTACTCATGGAGTTGTTCTCTGCCGTTAAAGTAGTCTGCCGTCCCAGACCAAGACTCATTTTTTTTCTTCCACGGGAGTATGCTATTAGCTTTTTATTTGAATTTAATATGTACCTAATCTTCATCCATCACAAAATACAGAAGTTCTCCTATCAGAATAGTCAGTTACTTTCTGTGCCCTTGGCTCCCGAGTTCAAACTACCTTATACTTTTGTCTCTTTACTCCAATTAAATTTTATTAAGTTTTATTTCATTTGTTAGGTTTAGAGAAGCCTTAATTCTACAATCCGAACCTATTTCCTGCAGCCTGCTGTGTACTTTGTATACACATGATGCTGATCTCTTCCTTGAACCACTTCAGCACTGCGATCAATAAGTTCTTGGCTTGCAAAGATAATAACTACACTAAGTAACATTTAAGAGTGATTTTATTCTGATGTGAGTTTACATATTTCATGTTTCACCTTAACATCCTTCGCAAAAACATCGGAGACTAGGGGTGCAATGACCACCACTGCGTCCTTCTTCCTGGCACGTTCGCCGACATGCATCGTTGTCCTGAACTGCACAAGGTCCTCTAAATGTTGCGGACGGACAGTCACCAAGAGCAACCTCAGTGCCGACGGCGAGGACGAGCAGAACTGCAAAGATAAAACAGTACCCTTTCATTGTTGCAAATGTTTGGTAGAGTAGGTTAGTAGAAAGTGTCTTCTTTGCCTTGAAGCTTTGTGTTCTGAAGTCGTTAACGACGAGAATTTATATAGGTAATGAGCATTTGCGTCAGGCACGGAAAGGTAATGAATTTCCTAAAGTCAACCTTGAAGTTGCATAAATAACCCTAAAGACCGAAAGCTACTTTTGTGATGAAGTCGTGGCACATAAAACGTGACGATAGCCATACTAGGAAAATTACTTTTTAACCCAAATAAGCATTGCAACAGTTTTATTATCAGGTTTATCAATACAGAAGTCGGACCCTAACGTCCTAGTCCTCGATGGGCTCTTAAACACCACTACTGACTCACTCAATGCATGAATGGTAAGAGCGGGCTGTTTCAAAGGGCATTTATTTGTGTTTAAGTGAATATAAAATGTTGTATGAACGCAACACTACAGTTTGTTCACCAGCTCATGGCCCCTGGAAGGAAGTGAATGTATCAGTAAACAATTACAGGCAAACAGCGATATCTGAAGCTGCAGTCTTGCTTTGGTCGAACTTACCATTGCAGTACCAGCCCAGGAATGTGAATTCACGCTAAACAAAAGCAAAGAAGTCACCCAAAAAAAGCGGATCTTAAATATTATTTTTAGTTCATGCAGTATATTTAGCTTATAAAACGCAAACGATTTTTCAACTGCTCCATGTTTCTCTTTCTTCCATTGATCATTTTCTACCTTTTCTATGTGTTTTCAAAGACCCTGCCAGTCTGTATTGGTCACAAGTGATGTATTCCCGGTTATGGAAGGAGGCAATGTTCCTGATGGGTGAAAAATATCGTACATAACACCAATTTATAAGAAATATTCCCTCCCTCCGTGATGATCAAATCGGAAAACGGGAACAACAAAGCGAAAACCGGTTCTACTAGCGCGTACTACTGCAGTTAAGGAGGGGTAGACCCCTCTCTTCACACCCTCGGAGTGATGTTTGACATGCCTGATTTAGGAGGAAGTTCACGGGACAGTATGTAGGAATGAGTGAGCGCAGTGTGGCCAATGCATAATCGGGTTATTAGCACCTGATCTCGCCGGGTTAGTGTTCTAATTGTTGTAGACAGGTTAGGTATTGGACAGATATCATGCAGTTTGCTGTTGGATGTAGTTGTCCAATCTGTCTTCCATCGGTGTTGAATAGTTCTTTTAAGATGCCGTAAATAGTCTTCATGAGGTAGCTTAAGATCTGGTAAGCTTGGAGGATGCTTGGTAGCTTCTTTTGCGGCAGTGTCAGCAAGATCATTTCCTGGTATGTTACAGTGAGATGGTATCCATGCCAAGATCAGTTGTTTGCCTGATGAAATAAGTTCACTGTATAATTCACGTATCTCCCTTACCAAGGTGTGGCAAGGAGATCGTTGTTGTATAGCCATTAATGCACTAAGGGAATCTGTGTATATAATGAATGATTTGAAGTCTCCATTCTTTGATATATAGTCCATGGCGAAACGTATAGCAAACAGTTCACTAGAGAAAATGGTGAAAGTGTCTGGTAGACTATACATCATGGTGTGGTTAGGAGCAACCACCGCACAGCCATTATTGTTGTCACACCGGGAACCAGCATTTTTTCTAGAGTAACAGTTTGTCTATCTCTTTGGTTTATGAGTTATTCAAAAGCCATCCATAGTAAACAGGACTACATAGAGTATAGCCAGAAAATTCAAAATATACATTTCATTTGTCATACAAATATTTTAAACACATGGAATTTTAATCAAAATCGTTAGAGCAATTTTCAAGAAATTAAAATGGGGTGGGCCTATTTTCTTCAAAATCTTTGTGTCGCATCCTTGAAAGACTGAAGTACCGATTTTTAACCGACTTTTCGTTTTTGAGTTATGCTGTTCACAGTCTGACGGAGTGACACACAAACACACAGAGACACACACACACACACACACACACACACACACACACACACACACACACACACACACACAACAGAGGCGCGCGCGCGGACCTTTTCCTTTTCTAAAGATGCCTCTTTTTCGGATTCAGGGGGTCTCAAAACATACTTCCGGTGAAATCTAGACAAACAAATTTCTAGGTGGAATACAATACTTCCTCTATTTAACAGTAGAGAAAGTAAAACTGACATACTGAAAGTTTTTACCCTGTGTTGTTTCAGAAGAAATTTTAAACCTTTTAGTATAATTTTTGTAACAGTTTATTCTAGGTGGTCAAATGAATAATGCCATTAATGAAGTTCATTTTCCACGAGTTTCTGATGAAAAGTTGAGTTGGATTGACCACAAACCATGTCGCATAGAACGCCTTTACTACGAAAACAGTATTAAAAATAAATTTAGTCCTTTTAGATCGTGTGCTCTTGGGCATTTAATTTATTTTTTGGCTTTAAAATGCTCTTCGGACCAAAGTCACTGAGTATGCTTGAAATTGAAGGATGAAAATACTTTTTGGAAATGTTTATTTTAGACATTTTTGAAAAGATTGACAAATTTCAGCCTAACATTAGAAATCTCAGCCATAAGTAAACTTTAGCGAATTAGACAAATTTTATTTCAGAGAAGTAATGCACCGGTTAATTTTTAAAGAAAATTTGGACTTCAAATTTCGATTAGCTGATTCACGTATCATGGGCTCTTATGTCATCCAGATTGTCGTTCCGATAGTAATAAATATTTCTCTGCACTCTCTTACCTTTCATTCATGAAGTTATCACCCGTGCATGCAGTGTTGAGTTCAACTTTCCTCGGGAGCTAGAGGGGGGGGGGGGCAGGAAGAAACTTCAGGAGGGGAAGAAAATGTTGAAGAATAACTGTACAACATTACATTTTTAAAGATACTATTTTAGAGATATTTTGTCTTTGTGTCAAGAGTATTATAGAAATTATTTACAGACAAGTTTTTGATCTTTAGGGTTATCGGCGTAAATATGTATTTTAATTGTGATTATTTAAATTCCAACCATTAAATAACCCAGCATAATACTAACAGTTAAAACGAAAGCTTCTTTATTAATCCAGTACAGTTTGTGTTAACCTATTTTCAGATAGAGTAGAGTTTTAATTTTATTCTTCCCTCTCCCAAATTAGGCCCCATGTTTCGCAAATGTGAACTGCATTATAACGCACCAAACTAAAAAAAAAGAAGGTTGCAGAGGTATGAAAGATACCCATGCAAATAATTATATTTACAGCATACTCTTTGTCGATATTTTTTAAGTCCTTCACTTTAACAACGTAACTGGCGAGCAGTAAATTTCTCTGGTTCTTCAATATACATTTGCATGCGTGGATTAAGTGTTTCGTTTCCTATTGGTGTGCAGTCTTTGTAAGTATGATTATCTATAGTAATGCCACGAGTGCTTTCCAGATCATCAATTATTTATGAATTTATTTAAGTGATTGAGAAATCAAGAGTGGCATTTGCTGAGAGTATTTCATTAATAAAATAACACGAACTACCCCAAAACAATTATTAATATTATTATTACTACCATAACACCGCAAAGAATTTATAACAAGTTGTAGTCTAAGTGGGATTAATTTCAAAACGTATTATATAGAATCGTATGTTCGCGTTTTACTATTCTTTTATCTTTGATTGTAAGAATCCATTTAGTATAGGTTATGACTTTCTTTACAATAAAAATGATTCAGTGCCCTGGTATGTTATGCTGTTTCATATACTTCGAACTTGAAGGTCTTTATACTAACCTAAGTTTTGGTGCAGTGTTTGTTTAGCATTCTTTGCCTTTCACGTCACGTGCAACTTCAAATGGATTATTCCTTAATGACATTTCACGGTGAAAATGAAGTTCTTTATCTAAAAATCCTTAGTATTATATTGAAATCATAATATATATGTATAATGTAAAGTGGCGTTGTTTCCGAAAACAAATTAGAATTGTTTGTTTTGTTATTCTTTTACTTTTGATGTAACAACGCATCTAATATATTATAGGTATGGTTTGCTATATAGAGAAAAAACTGACAAATGTTAACTTCTTAGTTGTGGCTTCCCACATTGTTGGCACTATATTTATTGTTCTCTTCTCTCCATTTGATTGGATGATCTTGGCGCTGTGTCAGTGTCAGATGATACTCCAAGCTGTTTTGAGTATTACAAAAGAAGAGAAGGTTTTTATCACCCAAGAAGACGGTAATGAAGGACTTTGGTAAACACTGAGTGGAATCGTGTCTATTGTTGTTTAAATACATTTCTTTAAATGCTATTTGACATTGTCTCCCATTTGGAGCACCAATGTATTAGTCACTATAATGTGTCATGCATTATTATTTTCCATCTCTGAATTTATAACCAGGCTTACTTCACCAGTGCGTGCGCACACATACACACACATACGCACGCGCATACATACGCACAGAGACACACACAAAAAAAAAATAAAATAAAATAAAAATCTGTATAATAACCCTGGCACCTAATTACTTACACCAGGGCTAATATGCCAGATCTTTAAAATTTATTTATTCTACACATTCATACATACAACATACTTTACAGAATAATTTTAAGATAAAATTACAAAATTATATAATATATAACAAATTATAAAAATAAATAGTTTAAATTATATATCATAAAAACAAAACACAAGAAAATAAAAACAAAAGCACAAATTATAACATTTCACACATAATCACTCTGAGAAATAAATGCTCTAAAAGAATAACAAATAATTTCAAACAATCAAAATACAATAAAATTTCTAAATAAATTTATATATATATATATATATATATATATATATATATATATATATATATATATATATATAAAAATTAAATTAAAAAAAATTAAATTAAATTAAATTAAAACAAATTAATCTCCTCAATACAACAAAATATAAATTTCATACGCAACATCACTCACAACTACAAACTATTACTAAACAATAAGCAAATGTATAAAATTAAATTATTAATTCTAATTATTGCATAAAAATTAATTAATTTAATATTATAATTATACCTATAACTAATACTTTTTATAAATATATATATTTTTTAAATTTAAATTTATATATTTATTAAAAATTTTAAATAAACAAAAATTTACTGGTATCCAGTAAAATATAACTGGTAGCCAGTTATAAAATGTATGTACTATATGTACTGGTTTCCAGCACAAAAACTACAAAATCTACAAAATATGTGTAGTATAAAGTTCAAAATTTACATAACCAAAATTTATAAAAACAACATACACAAAAATGCTATACTTTTGATTAATAAGATGGCTTATATACTTTAATAAAATAATAATGTGGACTAAAATCACTAATATTTAATTATTTTTAATTAATTTTTACAAAATTATCTTTCACTATTATTTCCTAAACATCCAGAAGTTTTATGAAATAAATCACATTTCACTTCACTAATTCAACTTTCACATCACTAAATCACTTATTTACTTTTAATTAGATTCACTAGATAATCAAGGTCAAAATCACTTAAAATCCTATCACTCACTTGATCATTAACACTTGCGGTCACTCAATCCGTCGCCGATCTTCCTATCAATGCATGATGCAGCAATCCCGACTTGGTGAAGACTCGCCTCGACTCGACTCGACTCGCCTCGCCTCGCCTCGCCTCGCCTCTCCTCGCCACGCCTCGCCTCGACACGCCACTCCTTCCTGATCATCATCTCCCTGGTCGTGGGTTGTCGCCTGCCTCACACCGATAATACTTCCTCTAGTATACTGCCTCTCCATCCTGACTGTATACTATTGTGCTGGGTCCCTTTACCTCGCTGTCTTGATAATTAAATTCCATCTCGTTCCATTTCATCATATATATGTAGGTTTTCACGGTTTCTTGTCATGTTCCTGGTCTGAATTCTGTGTGATCGTCTTTCTGCTGCACTTATCGTTGTTTCCTGCTTGTCGAGATTGTTCTATAATTATCTTTCTAGCGTGTAAACTAATCTTGTTTGCTAGAGCCTCTAAATGTGCAAACAGATCTTTGTTACGTATTATAAGAAAGAGCTGATATCCTTGTAGATTTTCTCTTTCCTCAAGCGTAAAATTGGTGTTTTTTTGACATTCAAACATAACATGCTCCGGTGTGTCCTGCTTAAAGCATACGTCACACTCATCGGTGTTCAATTTATTAATCTTTTTCCAATAAGTGCCATAAGGTCCATGGCCAGATATATAGTGTACAAGTCCTTTCGTGTTATTCAAATGTCTGAGTGCCAATCTTTCGGAGATATTCGTGAAGAAAGAAAAGGCACGCCTTCCTTGATTTATAATTTCCCATTGTTCTTGCCAAATATGCATCAGTCTAGTTTTAATTTCCCGCTTAGTAGTGCAATACTGCTCCAAAATATCAGCAACTGCGTTAAAGTTTCCTTTTTTAAGCCAAAAATAAGCTCCTCGAAGTCTTAGAGTTAAATCTACTGGCCAAATTCCAGTTATTACAAAAAGAGCTAAAGTAGGGGTTGTTTTATAAGCTCCCGTGAGTCATAATAAAACTTTCCTTTGTGTCCTTCTTAGGAGATTTCTAATCATCACATTTTTCATTCTAGTAGCCCAAATTGCAGCACCGTAAGTTATTATTGAGCTGAATATGCTTGTGTGATATATGCTAACAGTATAGAGCGGAATTTTATAATCAAATTGAATTATTCTAGAAAGTTTCATCATAGTTTTTTCGGCTTTGACCCTTACATGTTCTGTATGATGATTAAAATTTAACTTCTCATCTAAGTATATTCCTAAATATTTCATATTCTTATTTCTTCTTATTTTTTCATTTTCAAATTTTAAACTTGGATCCCTTTTAAAATTTCCCTTTAAAATCATATATCCAGATTTTGCTGGGGATATCTTCATTTTGGAACTCTTGCACCAGGTTGAAAGTATATGCAACAAATTATTACTTTTTCCTTCTAGTTTTCGTCTTGAATTTGCATCTATTAAAAAAAACCACGTCATCAGCGTAAGCTATTACTTTCAGACAGTTATTATCGCGCTGTACTTCCTCTAGGAGTGTTTCTAAAACAATGTCCCAAAATGTGGGCCTAATATAGAACCCTGTGGGCATCCTTTAGTAATAGTCTTAGTTATTGTTTGATTTATTCCTAAAAGTTTCACTTTTCTATCTTTGCAATAGTTTAAAAGAATTCTATATAATGAAACTGGATAATTTAAGCTTCTTAATCTCTTAAAAAGAAAAGGCCACCAAAGGTTGTCAAAAGCGCCAGAAATATCAACAAAAATAGCAGCTACATATTTGCTTGGTGAATTTTTTGTGGCTCCAATTACTGTGTTAATGACATCCTCGGTAGACCTTCCCTTCCGAAATCCATATTGGTTGTCATTCATGCCAATCATGGTTCTAAATTCAATTATTCTTTTATTCAATAAAGATTCAAAAACTTTCCCTATAGTGTTCAATAAGCAGATTGGTCGATAGGACTTAGGATCAAGTGGACCTTTATCACTTCCTTTTTTGAGTATTGTCAACTTGGCAATTTTTCAAGCTCTGGGAAATTCTCCTTGCCATAGACAGTCATTAAACATATTGTGTAAATATGGAGTTAAGCTATCCCTTATATTAGTCAAAATCTCATTTTTAATTTCATCTATTCCAGCTGCCTTCTTTTTCTTAAGGTTTAAAATTGTATGTTTGATTTCAGTTTCATGAAATGGGAAAATGACTGTATTGTTTTCATATCGTGCCTACAGTTCATTTCTTAATATCCTATTTTGCTCATTATCTGTCTCGTCATTATCATCCGGTAGTAGTTTTCGTAGCAATTCGTTTATAGATTCCGACCAGTTGGTTGTAATAGTCCCATCTTCTTTTCTCAAAGTATTTAACACTTCCGGTTTTTTTTTTCCATAACTGTTTTATATGGTACTCCCCAAATGTTTTGGCCTATGCTGTTTTCGATATAATTTTGCCATGATTTTTTCCTAGACACACAGACACACGTACGTACATGGCAGTCAGACATACCTACTTGTTGAAAACTGCAAGTTATTTGGTTCTCTGCAGTTAAATTAGGCTGCCGTCCCAGACAAGACTCGTTTTTTTTCTTCCCTGGGAGTATGTTAATGGATTTGTATCTGAATTTAATTTCCCCTCTTTGCACATTCCACCAAAATATGTATCTAGTCTTCATCCAGCACACAATACACAGGTTCTCCTACCAGAATAGTCAGTTACTTTCTGTGCCCTTGGCTCCCGAGTTCAAACTACCGTATACTTTTGTTTCTTTACTCCAATTAAATTTTATTAAGCTTTATTTCATTTGCTAGGCTTAGAGAAGCCTTAATTCTACAATCCGAACCCATTTCCTGTAGCCTGCTGTGTAGTTTGTATACACATGTTGATCTCTTCCTTGAACCACTTCAGCACTGCGATCAATAAGTTATTGGCTTGCAAAGATAGTAACTACGTTAAGTAACATTTAAGAGTGATTTTATTGTGATGTGAGTTTACATATTTCATGTTTCACCTTAACAACCTCCGCAAACACATTGGTCACTAGGGCTGCAATGACCACCGCTGCCTCCTTCTTGCTGGCACATTCGTTGACATGCACCGTTGTCCTGACCCGCACAAGGTCCTTCATATCTTCCGGACACACAGTCACCCAGAGCAACCTCAGTGCCGACGGCGAGGAGGAGCAGAACTGCGAAGCTGAAACAATATCCTTTCATTGTTGTAAATGTTTGGTAGAGTAGGTTAGTAGAAAGTGTCTTCTGTGCCTTGAAGCTTTGTGTTCTACAGTCGTTAACGACGAGAATTTATATAGGTAATGCGCATTTGCGTCAGGCACGGAAAGGTAATGAATTTCCTAAGGTCAACCTTGAAGTTGCATAAATAATCCTAAAGACTGAAAGCCATTTTTGTGATGAAGTCGTGGCACATAAAACGTGACGATAGCCATACTAGGAAAATTACTTTTTAACCCAAATAAGTATTGCAACTGTTTTATTATCAGGTTTATCAATGCAGAAGTCGGACCCTAATGACCTAGTTTTTGACGGACTCTTAAATGCCATTATTCACTCACTCAATGCAGAAGTGGTTTAAGCAAGCTATTTCAAAGGGCATTTCTTTGTGTTTAAGTGAATATAAAATGTTGTATGAACGCCACACTACAGTTTGTTCACCAGCTCATGGCCCCTGGAGGGAAGTGAAGTATCAGTAAACAATTACAGGTAAACAGCAATATCTGAAGCTTCAGTCTTGCTTCAGTCGAACTTACGATTGCAGTACCAACCCTGGAAAGCAAAGAAGTGGCTCAAAAAAGTGGATCTTAAATGTTATTTTTAGTTCATGCAGTATATTTAGCTTATAAAACGCAAACGATGTTTTCAACTGCTCCATGTTTCTCTTTCTTCCATTGATCATTTTCTACCTTTTCTATGTGTTTTCAAAAACCCTTCCAGTCTGTATTGGTCACAAGTGATGTATTCCCGGTTATGGAAGGAGGCAATGTCCCTGATGGGTGAAAAATATCGTACATAACACCAATTTTTAAGAAATAAAATAAGAAAGACCCATCGAATTATAGAGGTGCTAGTGTGATGTCAATGAGTAGGTTATTTACTAAAATAATAACTTCAAGACTTGAGAATAATATATTCCCACATGTGTCAGAAGAGCAGACAGGATTCACTGCTGGAACATCCTGCTTGGAAAACACATTTGTATTAAGACAAATTAACGAAAACAGACATTCAAATCTCAAGAAACTCATATTGTATATATAGATTTGGAGAAAGCGTGTGACCCAGTTCCTATTACCAGAATTTGTGAGTAAATGGAGAGAGTAAATGGAACAAAACTAATGATAATCTTCATTAAAACGACATATTATTCAAGTTGCAGAGCTTCCATTAAGTGTGGATGATTTATATCTTCTGAGTTCAGCACATCTAAAGACCTAAGACAAGGGTGCGGGATGTCTCCAACACTATTCATGATATATTTGGAGGCAGCCCTAAAGCACTGAAATTACTGTTGTAATATGGAAATTAGAGTGAAAGATCGGTGCTCCACCAATCTGGTACGATTTCTTTCTTCTTTCCCTGATTACCCTTCCCTTATGTAGGACTTACACCCCTTAGGACTTACAAGCCAGTGCCTAGGGTCAGACGCCTGTTGGGGAGCAGAAGGACCTCTGGACCAGACAGAGTGAAGACCTGGAAGCGGGTAGTCAGCTAAGCACCAGATATAATAGTGAGGAAGAGGATAATATGAAATGCAGGCGACATGGGTGATTGGAAGGGTGTAATTGGTGTAATGCATGGCGTGGGAAACCGGAGAAATCGGAGAAAACCAGCCCAGATGCCGCTTCGTCAACCACAAATATCACATGTGGGTCCCGCCTAGGTGGTAAGTGAGCGGTCTAACCACTCAGCCACGGTGCCGGCTTTATACTTCCACTCAGGAAAGGATGAGGAATAATCCTGGATTATTCCTACCCCCTGCCGGGAATCGAACCCGGGACCCCTTGCACAGCAGGCAGGTGCTTTAGCAACTGCGCTACGGGGCCAGAACGTACATAGTTTAAAGATGTAGAAAATCGTGTCATACAGGCAAGAAATTCTATAAAATAGCTTAATGTTATAAGGACGTTAAAATGGAAACAAAGAACATGATACTTGATGTGATTTTAGAGAGTATTCTGACTTATGGAGCAGAAAGCTGGACCTCGACAGAAAGACTAAAGGGCCACTTCAAATCTGTGGAAATGGATGGGTTAAGAGGCAGTCTATGCATATCCCGCCTGCAGAGGGCCAGAAATCACACCATTATCGAACGTCTGGAATATCGAAGACTTCAGTGGTTTGGGCGTCCTCAGAGATACGATGGTCTAAAAAGGCTTAGAATTGGCCACCTCCAGGACGATGTTGACTCACATGGAGAAGAGGAGTTGCTGAGGCCACGGAAGCTAGAGGATTGGAAAATACCGCTAAAAGTAGAAACGCCTCAAAAAGTAAAAGTAATTTTCATGGTGCTATTGCACATCCGTGAAAAAAGTCATGTCTGGAACGCCAATTTGTCTTAAGTCCTACATGGCATAGCGCCTTGTTTACATCATCCACGATAGAGCTGTGTAGCGGAAGCAACAAGTTGTCACAAGTTCCAAATCTTAATATTACTAACCTTTAATATGAATCAAGGCGCCGTGTCGTCTAGGACTCTCTCTCTCTCTTTCTCTCTCTCTCTCGTGTCCCCGTGTGTGCCTACCTACTTTACAAGAACAAACTTTTAACAAATGTAAGTTGGGTCTCATGTTCTTCTGGTGAAAGTTGTGGGACATTTAATGCCGTTCGAATTTATGCACCCTTGAATAACCTGCTGCCGGTTGCTACAGTGGCGAACTATGGAATCGTTCTCTAAGAGTAGGCGTGAGTGGGTGTGGAAATAGACAACACCTGTAAAATTGGCTAATACATTTAAAGGATACTAATAAATGGAGCAAGTTACCGACTGTTTCTGAATCTTAGACAAGAAATTGCAATTATTGAATCACTGTATGTGTTCACTTCTGAAGTGTCAACAAATTAATGGTTTAAAATAAATGTTTCCATAAGAACAATGCGAAACGTGAGTTGCTGCAATGGTCAAAATGTAATTTTTTTCTCTAATCAATCTCCTTAATGTGGCCCAGATTTTTTTTTACAATTCGGATTATAAGGTCAAGAACAAGTCCCCTATTTTGTTGCCTAATTAGGTCTATTATTTCATAAGAATAAAGTTAGAAAATGTATTGTCAACATAAATATCGCCATTTCGAAGCCATCGAAACGTTCACGTTTCAATAAATCGTAATTAATTATTCCTGGATACAGAAACTTGCTTACTGATATTTCCACAAACTAGTATGTATCTTCTAAACTTAAACAAACAAAAAATATGTATATGTGCTACCAAGTGACATTTATAATTAATAATTCCTTGTAGCACTATTGAGAAAATTAAATGCCTTATCATGCCCAACACTAGGCTTTGAGCGATAGTCAAATCTTTTAAAGATGGGCGCTAAATGAAGGCTTTGAGATTCTGTTCCCTTTGCATAGGTCTTTTGTAGAATTCGTTATTGTGCAGTAAGATTAGGCCATCTCTTAAGCTTTTCCAATTATGCAAAAGTCATTCAGAATGAATAGACTTTTATAAGGATATTCACAGAAGGTTCTAAGTATATGTACATTTCATTTGTCATCAAAATATCTTAAACACAATGCGTTATTTAAATGACCACCTCCGTAGCGCAGTAGGTAGCGCGCTTGCCTCTGGCGCGGAGGACCCGGTTTCGATCCCCCGTACCAGCATGGGTATTTTATCCCCTTTGGGAGGTCTAGCACGGGATGCACTCAGCCTCGTTAGTCCTAGGGGGACCAATTGAGGAGCTACTTGATGGAAAGATAGCGGCCCCAGGTCATGAAGACCACATAATTAGTCTGGAGGGATTGGGATGCTGACCATGTACCACCTTCCAGTATTGCACCCTACCAATGACGCCTATAGTGGGCCAAGCTGGGGGACGCAGCGGCTGGGCCCTAAGGTTTGGCTCTTCTTGGACTGTTGTGCGGGGGGTTAGTTTTTTATTTGAATGAAAATCGTTAGAGCGGTTTTTGAGTAAATAAAAGAAACTTTGGATTCAGGAGGTTCCAAAACATATATTTCCTTTTAAGGTTTAACGTCCTAAAAATCGGGCGGATGTTATCGAACGATGAATGAAATGGATGAAATGATGCTACAAAGCGTTCGGGGCCCTGTAGGTCTGGGTGGCTCAGTTTGTTAGACACTGCACTACTGATAGCCAGGTCGCGGGTTCAAATCCGGCCCGTAACGATGGTTTTTAAAAGTGACAGCTCCATACCTATAGTATGTAGACAGAGTGTTGCATTTCACCCAAAATTTATGTACCAAAATTTCATTGGAAATAACACGTTTTGGTACTCTGAGAAATCTGTTTTGAGGTTTCTGTGTGTATGGTGTATAGGTATTTGAGTGTATTTTCTATGTATGTGTGTCTCTGAACAGTAAAACACAAAAAACGAAAGAACGAAAGGGACACTGGGAGTGAAATTTTTGGTCAAAATTGTCAAAAAGTCTAAAATTGTTTTTTTTTTTCTTTTTTTTTTTTTTTTTACCCTAAAATGTTCCTGAAACACCTGTGCATTTGGATCACTAACATTTTTCATATCGCCCATTCCATGTGGTCATTACAGCGCTTTTAAATAGTGCTCTGCCCTTAACGTACACAGTATGTTCCTATATAAAAGCCGGTTTTTCTCAAAACTACATTTCTGCATATTCCAAAAGAAGGTCGCGCCTGAGTTTTCCTTCAAATTCAATGAAAATTTCCAAAAGTATTCACAAGTAGCAGCTAAACAGAACTATGTTTCAATATTGATGTTATCATTAACATGAATTCCAAAAGCAATGTTTTGTATGACAAAATAAATGATTTTTAAGATTAAATTTTCTTGGTTATGAAAAAACAATGTACAGCATAATCAGCAAACGTATTTTAAATATCTCTTCATACAATTATTACACATTTTTAGAGTATCAGTTCTGCCAATATAAATGAATTTTGAAAAGTCAATAGACATTTTGAAAATGTGTCTATTAAATTCATAAAATAATTTATATATCATAAACGAATTATCCAATTTTAATGAAATTTGGTTTACCTCCTATCCTCATATAAATACAAACACAGTAAAACTTTCAGAAAAATCTATCAATAAATGTGGAACTTTCAAATTTCACTCCCAGTGTCCCTCATAAAAAAATTCTTCCAAGGTTACGGCACGAATATTTTCAACAACTTCCTTCATCCTAAGCTGTCCATCATATGGATATTTTTTTTTAGTTTTGAATTTTTAACTAATGGGTCTAAAAATATTGTTTTGGATACCAATTTGCAAGATATTTTGCATGTGAAATAAAGTATACAGGGTGGAAGAGAAGTCATTACATTCCTTCAAATATGTGCTTCATCGAAGCATTACAAACAAAAAAAGTCGAATGGCATTTTGTTCTTTGGTCAGCCGATTTCGAAAGAATAAATGGTTTTTGATCCAAGTTGGATGCGTGATTCCACAAGAATGTGCGAAAATAACAGTTCGTTACTTGTAAAATGCGTAGAGTAATTTCTTTCTGAAATACCTTCGATAGTAATTTCGAGACAGGGTTTCGAAATAATTAATCACTTAAAAGACGTGAAGGAATACTACGTTCAACTCCTTCAGACGTGTAACATGCCGGGGGTTCGATCCTCGTCTCTCGCATGTTTAATTTCTGAAATACAAAATTAACAAACGTGTTTAGTTCTGTACAGCATTTTATCAAGAATGGAGAATCGGATGAAGCCACACTACTAGAAATTGAGTTAATGGGGACATGGCAACGTTGTGTTGTGCCTGGAAATAAACGACATGACAACCTTGCTGGGTGCAAGGGTTGCTTTACTCCCAAGTAATCTACAACTGCATTCTGTTCTGTTTAAAGTATCATATTCACTGGCATCCAGATCTGGTAATTTACACTATTACACGCTTATGCATATACTTTAATATGGTAATAACCTACGAAATTCATAAAGATGCTTTTGCATGTGAATGTTTAAAAAGAAATATTATTTCAGGAGGAATGTTTGACAATTGAGGTAGGCGTGTTCGCTGCTTCATTTTCAGCAATTAATATCGTAGGAAGCATTCAGTTGTGAAATTTCAATCATACTGCAGCATTCATAAGACGGCGGGAAAAGTTACAACGGTACGCGGAATAAAAATACCTAAAGGATGAGCTTTACAGAAATAGATTCCATTATTTTGTGAAATTGTATATTTCGCACGGGTGAGTGAGTGTCGGGTTTAAGGGCCCGTCGACAACTTGGTCATTAGGGCACCTTCGCACGGGTTATATACATAATAATGTTCCCGTTTAGAAAGGAAAAAGAAAAAGGGAAATAAGAAGAAGTACGTTAAATGGGATTCGAACCCAGGTCACCCCTCACTGTTCGTTTGAAAGAACATGCCTTAGCCAGCACAGCTATAGCTATAGGAATTTGGCCCGACTGATTAAACTCATTCTATATAAGGCTAGCAACAAAACTGAATCATTTTATTCTAGTCCACAACTTAACAGAAACACCATAAGTACATATGTTCTGCAGGTGCACTGAAGTTAAATCTGCAATGTTGGTCCGTTAATGTAATTCTCATACCACCTATGCAAGCACGCCTGAGAACTAGGTGACCCTTCGCACACGTCTCACTGAAGATGGGTGCAATATAGTACATAAATACGTACGTGGCATGGACAGTCAAACATAGCTGCTTGATGAAAACTGCAAGTTATTTGGTACTCAGGAGTTGTTTTCTGTCGTTAAAGTAGCCTGGCGTTCCAGACATGACTAACTTTGTTTGTCCGCGGGGGTATCTTATTGAAAGTGTGTCTGAATTTAATTTGCCTTGGTTTTCCGTCTGTACACATACCACTAAAATATGTACCTAGTCTTCATCCAACACACAGTACACAGATTCTCCTACCAGAAAAGTCAGTTATACTCTGTACACTTGGATTCTCAGTTTAAACTACCGTTTACTCATGTCCACTTACTCAAATTAAGTTTATTTCATTTGTGAGGTTTAGGGAAGCCTTACTTCTACAATCCGAACCCATTTCCTGTCGCCTGCTCTGTTCTTCGTATATGCATGGTGCTGATCTCTTACTCCTGAGTTAGTTGAACCATTTCAGCACTGACTTGCAAAGATAATAACTACACCAAGTAACATTTAAGAGTGATTTTATTGCGATATGTGTCTACATATTTCAAGTCTCACCTTAACATCCTTCGCAAAAACATCGGAGACTAGGGGTGCAATGACCACCACTGTGTCCTTCTTGCTGGCACGTTTGGCGACATTCATCGTTGTCCTGAACTGCACAAGGTCCTCTAAATGTTGTGGACGGACAGTCACCAAGAGCAACCTCAGTGCCAATGGCGAGGACGAGCAGAACTGCAAAGATGAAACAATACCCTTTCATTGTTGCAAATGTACGAGCAGGTTAGTTGAAAGTGGCTTCTTTTCCTTGAAGTTTTGTTCTACAGTCGAGAATTTATATACGTGCATTTGCGTCAGATAGGGAATGATAAATGAAGTTGCATAAATAACCCCAAACATGAAAGTTACTTTTGTGATAAAGTTATTACACGTGAAACGTGACGATAGCCAGCCGTTCTAGAGAACTACGTTTTAACCCAAACTTGCAACACTTTTACTATCAGGAGGTTTATCAGTGCAAGAGTGGTTTGAGCAAGCTGTTTCAAAGGACATTTCTTTGTGATTAAGTGAATATAAAATTTTATATGAACGCCACACTACAGTTTGTTCCCCAAATCATGGTCCCTGTCAGGAATGTGGCAAGCGATTGCATCAGTAAACAACTCCAGGTAAACAGCGATAGCTGAAGCTGTAGTCTTGCTTCGCTCTCGCTTACGATAGTAGTACCAACCCTCAAATCTGTATTCACGCTAGATAAAAGTAAAGAAGTCACTAAAATAGCGAAAATTGAGTGTTATTTTCAGTTCGTGCAGTATATTTAGCTTATAAAACGTAAACGAGGTTTTCATCTACTCCGTCTTTCTGTCACTGATTATTTTCTACCATTTCTACGTGTTTTCAAAAACCCTGCCAGTCTGTTTTGGTCACAAGTGATGTATCTCCGAGCGTTATATCGTGAAATTCCTGTAGGATAAGTTACCTGTTACATTTCTTTAACTATTCGCTGTACTTTGGATTAAGATAGTTCTATGGGATTGAGATGACATGTGTATGGGGACAAGCAAGTGATAGTGTGGTCCAATGAAACTCAAAATGCGTTCGCTTTAGAAACCTCTTTAGGTTCTTTTTTGTTTTCGTTTTCTTTCAATCATCCTGTAAAGATGTGTTTTACACCTAGAACTGTCACTCTGAAACCCTTTGTTCTGCAACCACAATATCATAGAAGATTTCACACCACTCCTAGGAGGGGACTTATCAACTTTTACAGTCACTTTTTTTACTTCCGAGACAATGCTAGTGACTTGTCCAATTTTTAACTGAAATTAAGAGGTATAAGCATATTAGCGACCAAACATCGTGGGAATAACACTGGACGGAATTTGGCAGCTTAACCAGCAGTAACGCTACCTAGGAAGTTTACAAAACTCAGGTTACACCACGTGGAATATCCCTCCTCTCCCCTTCAGTCCCCTGAGGCCGTGAGCTGGTAAACAGACAGTACTTTTGCTGCCAATGTCAGCTTCAGCACATTCATTATGCCATCGTCAAATAAAGCATAATTAAATTTCTTTTACAGACATAAACTATTCATTGAGTCATAAACATTATTAAGAATAATAAATTTCCTAATATAAAAATTAAAAGCCACAATGGCTAAAGCTACGGAAAAAGTATTTGACGGAATTTATAATGAGTTCTGTATGTTTCCTGGAGTAAGTTTTCCTTTATCTCTTATTGATTAGCAGTTATACAGAATTGCAGAAAATGCAATCAGTACCATGAGGGTTTCATACTCTCAGGCTACTCTCATAAAATTCAAGATACAAATTTAATTTCTCACATTGTCTCAGACGTGTATTTTAATGACAATCGTCACAGCCGTTTTTGAGAAAACAAAAATTTGAAACAATATTTTCATGCATGAGGTAGTTTGAAATGAGAAATTTGGCACATTTCTGACTTCTCTAACACATTTTAGTGGGTAACAGAAAGTAATGTAGTTCACCCAAAAATGTGATATGGATATATCACAGGAAGTGCATGCTTTAAGAATCACTGTAACCCTGTGTGGGTGTGTGTTTGTGTGTGTGTGTGGGTGTGTGTGTTTGTGTGTGTGTTTGTGTGTGTGGGTGTGTGTTTGTGTGTGTGTCTGAGAACAGGTACACCTGACTGAAAAATGAAAAGTCAGACAAACACCAAAGTTGGTATTTTAAATTTAGTATCTTTTACATGTGCAATCCGAAGATTTTCAAGACATTTTTTATTTCTCAAGAATTACACGCCTTTGATTAAAGTGTCTATATGTAAGATATTTTCATGATAAATAAAATGTATCTTGGAAGAGCCTCTGAAGTCCACATCATTCCACGAAAATGCTGCCTCTGAATCTCCATTGCACTTGAAAAACCGTTCACACTTTTCCATACTTCAAACATGAACTGAGCAAAATTGACTTGCGCAACAGTGGTCAGCCTGCTAGCATTGCATTAGCAATGAGTTAGTATTCTGACAAAGTAATAATGCTTTCCCCAGGGGTGGCCATTTTCCATGTCTCGAAAAATATCTAGTGACTCTCGTGCAACGGATTCAATATGCTAAGCTCTGATTCTATATGGATTAGTAACTTATTTTAATAAGTGACAAATTTATGTACTAATCTGAATGATCAAGCTATTCCAAGCTCATTTTGTAAACAGTAAACATATCCGACTAGAAACTAATGTATCTCTATTACGATAACTGCCAATGATTTTAGGTTAAAGAGGAGAAAAGCTTTCTTACAAATTGTTAAACTGCCATGAAACAGCTATGTCACTGGAAAATGCTCGACTAACAATATAGTAATGAAATAAAATATTCAAATATTCATGAACACCAAAGCCGGTACACAATTATAAGAACTAGTCAGAAAATTGTATGGCTTATTTTAAAATAGGGGATAAAAATGTAGTTTTTTCTTTTTGTGTGTGTAAAATCACGTTTCTATGTGTAAAATTGATTATAGCAGAGTGAGTAGAGAAAGAGATTTGAATGTGTTAACTGCATTTGAGTAGAGAAAATAGTGTGAATGTAATACGCAGGATTTGTATTTCAGATATGCATAAAATTATATAAATTATTTGTAGAAGAGGGAACAAAAACACGTATTTTTTTATAAAATTGCGAAGGGCACTAATGTAGATAAATTTAAACAGCAAACCCTTAAAATATAAAAACAACTATGAATAAGAAAGGATGTAAGGGGCATACGATTTACCAGAGTATCTTATTAACATATACCTTATTAAATTAAAATAATGCCGACTAACCAAAACATTTCCTGCAGTAGCGTTTGCTTTCTCTAAAGTGTGCAATCTAATAGTATAGTTTGCACAAAATCTTTGCACTACATTTCACACACTTAGCTGTGAGTTTTTTAAATTAAAATTCCCCAAATTCGTACGCAGCACAGACTCCATGGCAATGTCATGATAAACTAGTGTTATATTACAGATGTAGTATACTATCTCTCTTTTGTCTGTATAACCTAGATCCTACACCTAAATTACGTTATTGCTTTGGAGACTCTACAATAAGTAAATAAATATAGGTGTTCTTTCTTAAAGAACAGGCAAGGATTTGATTATACCTGCCACTTTGGAATGCTGGAATATAATTAGAATAAAGTACCTAATTCTAGTTTTTCAAATTTAAAAACCCATATTGGCATAGGTGTCTACCACAAAATTTTACAAAAAAAAAAAAAAAAAAAAAAAAAAAAAAAAAAAAAAAAAAAAAAAAAAGAAAAGAAAAGGAAAAAAAGACACCAAAAGAAAAAATCTGATGTGTTGCACTCACATGACTTTCTCTACTCTTGTAGTAACCATTCTTACAAACTCTTATTCCTATATCTTGTTCGTGTTAGTTAAGATAAACATTTGTACAACTTACCTTATTGCCTATTTCCTTGTAGGTACAAGGGGAATGTTAGAATACAGTAGGCTTTGTGGGATAGTCAAATGTTTTAAAGCCTTGAGATTCTGTCTTTGCTCACTTAACATGTAAAAAAATGAACAACAATGATCCATTTCACGAAAGTTTTAAGTTTTCGGAAACTCACACACATAACAAGCAGTAGCTCCGAAATGGTTCACCCTACAAGAAAATTTATTGAGACATAAGTTGTGTATTTTAGCAAGATCTACATTTTTTGTACAGTAAGATTTTGTCTATCCCTAACGGTTTACCAGCTATGCAAAATTCGTCCAGAGTAAATACGACTACATGGGCTATAGCCAGAAAATTCAAGATATACATTTCATTTGTCATCAAAATATCTCAAATATATGCCATTTTAATCAAAATCGTTAGAGCCATTTTCAAGAAAATCAAAATTTTCGAAAAATTTTCCATGTAAAGGATAGTTTAGGGTGGGGCTATTTTCTTCAAAATCTTCGTGTCGCATCCTTAAATGACAATAAACTTTAACACCAACTTTGGTGTTTTACCAACTTTTCATTTTTGAGTTATGCTGTCCACAGACTGACACACAGACACACACATGGACTTTTTTCTAAAAATGCTTTTTTTGGATTCAGGGGGCCTCAAAACATATATTTCCTGTGAAATCTCGACATCGAATTTTTGGGTGGAATACAATACTTCCTCTACTTACCAGTAGAGAAAGTAAAAAGGAAAGAATCATATGAAAAGCTACTGTGATATCTAAAATGTAATTTGGCTGAAGATTATACTGAATAGCTACGAAATGCGTGGTATATTATCATGGATGTGCCTTTCATATCAGCAATTCATTCATTTAATTGGCAGAATTAGACCAGTTTGTAAGAATAATTTATACAAGAGTGAGTAGAGAAATTTATTTAGGTGGAACACCTCAACATTTTATTTTTTTCCCCTCTATGTTGCCAGGTTAAGGTATCTGCTTCAAATCGAATGCGAATCTCGGTTAAAGTGTGTGCTTTTAACCAACTTTTCCTTCTTGATTTATCTACACAGAGTGACAGATACACACACAGAGACATACACACATACACACAGACACACACAGACATATAAAGAGACACACACATACACACAGACACCTACAGAGACACACACATACACACACACAGACATACACACAGATACACACAGGCACACATACAAACACACACACACACACACTAACACACACACACACACACAGACGGACTTTTTCGAACAATCTGATGATACATTCACATGACTTTCTCTACTCTTGTACTAGCTGTTCCTGCAAACACTTATTCCTCTATTTTCTTCATGTCAGTTGAAATATAAATTTGCAGAAATTTAGCTAGTATTCTTGGACGTGCAAGAGAAATATGAGGGAAAATCCAACAGTCAGATAGCTGTCCTATTTTAGGTTTGTCATAAAGACACGCCTGCTAATAGATCTGTAGAAGAAAACAACTTTAAATATGAATTAAAAATAATAAAGGAATCCTATAATGTAAAACTATTTGATAAAGGGTATTAATGTACAAAATTATTATACAATTTGGAAATAGGACAACTAACCAATTTAGAATTATTTATTTGACTTAGTGTCGTATACAGATGATTGTGTAAACTGTACAAAGAATCACGAATAATCTGTAAACCAGTATCCTCTAAAACACTTTCTTGCAATATAAAACATCGGAACAAATTAAAACTAAAGTTAGTAATCACTCCATGAGTCCCAAAATGTGACCAATCACTTCGCAATTTGAAATTTTGTATTTGCCTTTTAAATAAGGAATGCAAGACTCAAAATGTTTTTTTTTTTTTTTTTTCCTTTATATGTCCTTAATTTGGTCTAGGTTTCTTCTTTCAATTCGGATTGTGAGTCAAGAACTAGTCCCCTATTTTGTTGCCTATTAATGCCAATTACGTCTATCATTTCATAAAAATAAGTTTAGCAAATGTATTGTCAACGTAAATATGGCAATTTCAAAACCATCGCAATGTATACATTTCATAAATCGTAATTAATTATTCCTACATATAAAAATCTTGCTAATATTTCCACAAACTAGTATGCATCCTCTGAACTTAAGCAAGAAATAAATACTTATACAAGAAATAGATACGTTTGTGTGTGTCACCAAGAAATACCTGTAATTACTAGTTCCTTAGAGCACTATTGAGAAAATCAAATGCCTTGTCATGGTCTACACTGGCCTTTGAGCGATGGTTAAATATTTTAAAGCTGGTCGCTATATTAAAGTTTTGAAATTCCGTTCTCTTTGCACAGCTAAAATATAAAAAAGAGACTTACGCGTTCCGTTTGCGTTCCTTTTGCATTGGGAAACTCACACAAATAACAAGGAACATCTCCGAAATGGTTCACTCTACAAAAGAAAAGAAGAAAAAAAAAAGTACATAAATTGTGTACTTTAATAAGAAACAACCAACAAACTTACTGCTGGTGTTTTTAAACACACAAGCCGTATGTGGGGAATGTTTAAGAGGATTGAAAAACTCAAAATCGGTAGGGGAATTTACTATCATACTGGCAAGTTGGCCATGGTTGCTTAGTGGTTAGAGCAGCAGCTCGATAGGTGGAAAATCCGTGGTTCAAATCCCAGCTATGATATTTAATTTTTCAGTCCTGATTCCACCTCTTAAATATCTACATTTTTTATAGTAAGACCTTGTCTGTTTATCACGGTTTATTAGTTATGCAAAAGTCATCAAGAATAAACAGGAATACATGGGCAAGAGCACAAAATTCAAGATACACATTTCATTGGTTATAAAAATATCTTAAACAAATCGTTAGAATCATTTTCGAGAAAATCAAAATTTTTCAAAAGTTTTCCAAGTAAAGGGTAGTTTAGGTGAAGGAATTTTCTTCAAAATCTTGGTGTCACATCTTTGAATAACATTAAATTTAAATACCAACTTTGGTTTTTAACCGACTATTCGTTTTTGGGTTATGCTGTTCACATGCAGGCAGAAATGCTAAAAATGCTTTTCTTTGGGATTTATGGGGCCTCAAAACATATTTCCGTTGAAATCTCGACATCGAATTTTAGGGTGGAATACAATATACACTTCCTGTACTTATGCGTGGTAGAGAAAGTAAAAACTATCAGCACTGGTGTCATTAAGGTAGTTTTCTTTGCTTAGAACTTCGTGTTGGAGTGCTGAAGAAAGCTGAAAGACGAAAATATAATATAGAGCATCATTTGTTTATATAAACAAGGAAAATCACGACTTGTTTATGAAGGTCACCTGAATTCGCCATGGGCGCTAACAAGGAAAAACAGTTGCGTTTCTGAGAAGAGGATGTACACGGTGAAGTCCCTGAATGTAATAATTGTAATTAGTTATTCAGTTAACGCCTCTAAGGCGGAGGTAACCAATTGTTTTCCTAGTAGCAGCATTGTGAAATTTTCCTACCAGTTTGTATTTGTATTAAGCTCTTTATGTCTATCTAGGCTAATATATTTAAACGAACAATTCTTGTATATATCCGCGCATCTTGGAAACGACTCTAACGATTTTGATCAAATTTTGTATTCTCAGGCTTTTGCTTTTTAAGTTATTTTACGTGTAACAGCCACAATTACTCTAAACCTTTTTTGGCCATAATTTCTCTGTTAATGGGCCCATTTCAACAAACAGGGCATGATATTAAAGGTCTCGGCAAGAGCTTTTAGGAAACCTTAAGAAAGTTGACTTAACGCAATTAGTCGAAACCTTATTTTGGCCTTGACCGTCTCTGTAGCGCAGTTGGTAGCGCGCTTGCCTGTGGCGCGGAGGACCCGAGTTCGATCCCCGGTACCAGCGTGGGGATTTTTCCCCCACTGGGAGGTCTGGCACGGGGTGCACTCAGCCTCGTTAGGTCCCGGGGGGCCCAATTGAGATGCTACTTGATGGAGAAGTAGTGGCCTCCGGTCGAGAAGACCACACAGCTGGCCGGGAGGGCTCGGGGCGCTGACCACGTCCCACCCTCCAGTACTGCACCCCTCTAATGACGCCTTTAGTGGACAGAGGTGGGGGACACAGCGGCTGGGCGATAAGCCTTGGGCCTTCATGGGCTGTTGCGCCGGGGGTTTATTTTGGCCATAATTTGTCTGCTAATGGACCCATTTCAACAAACAAGCGAGGATATTAAATGCCTCAAGGGCTTATGGAAAACCTAAAGAAAGTTGACCTAGCTGTCTTAGTCTATGCGTAACAGTCACAATGAGTCGAAACCTTATTTTGGCCATAATTTCTCTGTTAATCAATCGATTTCCTCTTCCGGGCTATCAGAATACAGTAAGAAAGTTGACCTACTATATTAGTTTATGTGTTACAGCTCGTCCCGTCTATATTTTTGAAACAGAAATGCAACGTATTACATTTTACGGCTGAAACGATGGTGCCTATGAAATATATATATCTTGTATCTCGGAAAGGACTTAACAATTGCGACAAATATTTTTATTCAGTTAACGTTTTGCTCTCCAAGTTTATCTCAATAAGTATGTTCTCCCAAAAAGCAAGATTTCACAAAAAAGGGGGGAAAAATGCCGAGCAGAGCTCGGTCATCCAAGTACTCTGAAACATACTCGTATAGAACAGTATAAAAGCGAATCACCTAAAACTACCACCATGAGTATTTCTGAACCAGAATGTTTTTAATTTCGTTTTCAGTGAGCTGAATAATCAAATCCCTGATTTCTAAATATTTAACTACTTGTTTTCGTGCATTCAAACATTAAGGTATCTATAATATTTGCGTCTTATTTGCTTTAGATCACAATATGTTAATGCTATTAAACCCACGAATAGCTAAATGCCGCCTTAGTCACTAGAAAGCCAAAGAGCCCATTTTGAAAATTGTTGAATCCAATTCTTACTTTTTTCGAATTCACTATAGCTCTATCGTTTAGTCAAAGCTATTATCTGATAAAATTCGGATGCGTTACATTTAGATAACTTCCTTTATTAATTTATTCACAGACTATTCTTAAAATCTGATGTGTTGAAAACATGACTTTCTCTATTCTTGTACTAACCATTCTTACAAACTCATATTCCTCTATCTTCTTCATGTTAGTCGACATAAACATTTGGAGAAATTATGTTGCTGCTGATTTTCTTGTAGATATAATAGGAATATGGGAATACAGTTGACTTTGAATGATAGTAAAATGTATTAAAGCTTTGAAATTCCGCTCTCTTTCCACGGTTAACACATAAAAAATGAATAATGTTTCATTTGACAGAAGTACTCGTATAAGTTTTTCAAAACCGACACAAATAACAAGGAATATCTCCGAAATGGTTCACTGTAAAAAAAAAGAAAGAAAGAAACAAGAAAATTTTTGGGGCATAAATGTGTTTTAGAAATATCTACATTTTTGTACAGTAAGATTTGGCTATCTCTTGCGGTTTTCGAGTTATTCAATAGTCATCCAGAGTAAACAGGGCTATATAGGCTATAGTCAGAAAATTCAAGATATACATTTAATTTGTCATAAAATTATCTCAAACATGGCATTTTAATCAAAATCGTTAGAGCCATTTTCAAGAAAATCAAAATTTTTGACAAATTTTCCATGTACAGGGTGGTTTAGGATGGGGCTATTTTCTTCAGTATCTTCGTGTCGCATCCTTGAAAGACATTAAACTTAAATAGCAACTTTGGTTTTTAACCAACTTTTCGTCGTCCACAGGCTAACAGGCACATGGACTTTTTCTAAAAGTGCATTTTTATTCAGGGTGCCTCAAAGCATGTATTTCCGGAGAAATCTCGACATCTAATTTTTAGGTGGAATACAATCCTCTACTAAACCCCGGCGCGACAGCCCACAAGGGGCCAAGGCCTACCGCCCAGCCGCTGCGCCCAGCCGCTGCGCCCCCACCTCTGCTCACTACAGGCGTCATTGGTGAGGTGCCCCGAGTCCTCCCGGCCAGTTATGCGGTCTTCTCTATCAAGTAGTGCCTCAATTGGTCCCCCCGGGACCTAACGAGGCTGAGTGCACCCCGTGCCAGGCCTCCCAGAGGGGATAAAATCCCCATGCTGGTACCGGGGATTGAACCCAGGTCCTCCGCGCCAGAGGTAAGCGCGCTGCCAACTGCGCTACGGAGGCGGTCCACAATACTTCCTCTACTTTACAAAATCTAGTTACATACCAGAAATACGTTTCACGAGAAATGTATTTTCCTATGTTCTCGTTTAAAACGTGTGCGTGCGTGTGTGTGTGTGTGTGTGTGTGTGTGTGTGTGTGTGTGTGTGTGTGTGTGTGTGTGTGTGTGTGTGTACTAAGAAAATATTGGTAGAATTGTTTTTAATAATCACGTTATACATTACAACGAAATATTTTGTTGACATACAAGTAGTTCTCTAGCATTTATAGTTACTGAATTACAAACATTTTGTTTATGACAAATTCAACTGCATAACGTACAAGATCACGTTAACCGGTGAAACTGTAATATGCATAGCGAGATAGAACTGTTTAAATCTTGCATTAAGAGCTTTTGGTTTTGAGTGAACAAATAAGACTCAATAAAGTTGAAATCAGATTTTATTATTATATGACGTTACACCTTTCACCTCAACATCCTTCACACCAACATTTGAGACTAGGGCTGCAATGACCGCTGCTGCGTCCTTCTTCCTTGCACACTCGGCGACATGTATCGTTGTCCCAAACTGCACAAGGTCCTCCATATCTTCCGGACAGACAGTCACCAAGAGCAACCTCAGTGCCGATGGCGAGGACGAGCAGAACTGCAAAGATGAAACAATACCCTTTCATTGTTAATGGTTGTTGATATTTCAGAATCTGGTAGACTGGGATGATATATGTCTTCTTCGGTCCCAAGTGTTGTAGTGCTGAACAAAGAGAAAAATGAACATTTATATATGAATACTTCTGCGTCAAGTAAGGATAAATAATGAATTGTATGAGACCACCTGCTGGTGCTGCGTGTGGAGTCCCAAAAGTAAGTCACACACTCTTATGATAAGATAATTGGCACATTCCACGTGACAATACTGTTCGAACGTATCTATATTTTTCTAAGAAGAGGCTCTACGTCAGTGACTTTGTCTTGGTGGAGACAGAGTGAAGGTTATCTACACAAAACTTTCTGACACTCATAATTTTAGCTGATTCTTAATTTCATACTTCTGTTATATTAGAATTACGTAATGAGTATACTGTTATACATCAACACTGACGTATAAGTAATAATTATTATGGCATATTGAACCTTCACACTCTTGCACAAAGCTTTCTCTCTCATATGGATATTTCCTGATGTGTTATAATAAAGTGGTAAAACAATACAACTCTGCATTTTCAAAACAAACTTAGCTTTGAATGCCTGTTCTCACATTTTGTGATGTTAATTCCAAATATGTTATGAATTTCCTTCCATCCCGTCCAGATGTTTTTAAAAAATGAAAACAGAAATGTCAAATTTACTTATAGTTATGCACAAGATAAGTATGATATTTAAGAGCATGGTGTATATTATAATTATGTAATTGCAAACATAATGTACTGTATATTTTACAAGAGCTACCAAAACTTCATATTATTTTGCAGGAACATATTTTCTTCTTTTCGCACTTCCTCCGTAAGCATGGGTAGTGATTTTCCTTTTCAGGTACCAACAGTAATCTGCCATCATGTTAACAGTCCAGCCACCATAGTGCCTTCTTTCAATGTCTTTCAAACCTTTGTGAAAATGTTCCTTCGAACTCATATTACAACTTAGTTTCCTCAAATTTTCGAGAATACTGTTCACAATCATTTTGTAATCTGAACTCCTTCTGCTTCTTAGGAAATGTTGTACGTCTTTGTAGTTATGCCAGGCTTGCTTTCCTGTTTGACTCATTGCATCCTCAAAATTGGAGTCAGGCATTAATTTTCTGATATGAGGGCCAGGAAAAAAAAAAAAAAAAAAAAAAAAAAAAAAAAAAAAAAAAAACTTAATTTCAAGTTAGTGTGGGTCACTGTGTCATATACTCTGCATATGTACCTAAAACACTCACTGTCCTTGTCTAGGACACATAAACTGACTCATGACACTCAATTTTATAAAACAGAAATACCTACTTAATTTTCTGGAAAACCTGATGTGATAGAAAAAAAAATATGAAGAAAGAGAGAAAGAAAGAAGTAAGGAAAGAAAGAAAGAGAGAGAGAGAGAAAGAAAGAAAGAAAGAACGAACGAAAGAAAGAAAGTAAGAAAGAAGCAAAAACAATAGAAGGAAGGAAATCAGGAGAGAGGGGAAAAAGAGGAAGGAAAGAAGGAAGGAAAGAAAGAACGAAGGAGGGAAAGAAGCAAGGAAAGAAAGAAGAAAAGAACGAAGGTTGGAAAGAAAGAAAGAAGGAACGAAGGAAAGAAGCAGCAAAGGAAGGAAAGAGAGAAGGAAAGAAGGGACGAAGGAAGGAAACGAAGAAAGAAGGAACGAAGGAAGGAAGAAGGAAAGAAAGAAAGGCGAAAAGGAGGGAAGAAGGGAGGGAGGAAGAAAGGGAAGAAGGGAGGGAGAACGAAAGGGAGAAGGGAGTGAGGGAGGAAGGAAGGAGAGAAGGAAGGGTGGGAGGTAAGAAGGGAAGGAAGGAGGGAGGAAGGAAGCAAGGAAGGTAAGAAGGGAGGGAGGAAGGAAGGAAGAAAGAAAGAAAACTAAAACGAACTAGATACACAGTTCAACTCAGCATAAAAATATCTGTTAGGGAACATGCGTTCATTCACAAAAAAGTTAGATGCAGAGTAGTGTAATATGTGTTTGAACAAATACCTTCATTTTCCTTGTGTGCTCAGCTTCTAGAACCTCTTGCTATACGTCTACGTTCGGAAGTGTTTGTTTTGTCAGATCCGGTATTCGTACCATTAATGCAGCTCAGTATTTAGTAAAGAAGACTAGAAGCTTTAAGAAATCAAAGGCTTTTTGACCAGCCTTTTGAAATTAGGTAAGGCTGAAACAATACTTCAAAATTTGGACTTATCTAATCTCATAACAGAGCCAGAGAGAGACGCTAGCTGCTCCGAGTTACTTGTACTGGCCATGTTATTGTCATCGAGAGCACTACACCTGACTGAACCTTCCATTTCCGAACTCACGGCGCCATTTATCTAGGTAACGTGCTCTCGCCTGACGTCACACGAACGGGCTTGCTCTTCGTACCAATACGCCACACCGCTTGAACCTCTCTTCCTCTGTTACTCTTTTAGGTGCAAGAGGGAAAAAGTTCCCCTAAATTCTAATAACTGTTAAACTAATATTGACCCAAGCTTATATAAAGCTTGTACCTGTGTCAAATCACAAATACAGGAGAGAAAGGAAAAAGAAAGGAAGGAAGGAAAAGAAAGGAACAAGGAATGAACGCAAAGGTTCTGAAATTAGAGATTAGAAGTTTAAACACGGACTCATAGTCTTTTTAGGGAATAAATATAATCAAGTGTTTTTCTAGTACTACGGTAATATTTCTCAGGCAGCAAAATGCATTTAAGCAATTAAAAATAAATATATAAAACTAGTAATAGAATATCAAAGACTTACTTGGTTTATAAGTTGTTAACGATATTTTATACTGCAAACATTTTAGAGTTCATGGCTCAATGTAACTACAATATTAGACAAAGCTGGGTCGTAGATCCATCTTAGCGACAAAATATGCTATTCGCATGCAAAAGTCATTTACTACTAGTACTTGCAAATTGCACTATAAGTTTAACATGAAGTAATCTTTGATGAGGTAATTATATGCAAGATTAAAGCAAGTTAATTCAGTTAAATGCAGCGTAAAGCACGCTTATACCAACAGAGCATCAGCTATCAGGAGCAGAGGTTTGCGAAAGCAATATTAGTTTTCTGCATCTACCTATACTCCATCCAGCCTTAGATCCACACCTTGTATCCCTCCGCGATAACCCGGTGCTCGTATCAACTGCGACAACACAAACAAACGCCACGTGGACTCACGCCTCCTGTTTATGACACACCAAAACGATATTTACTCGGAAATGTTAGGAATAGCGCTGCTATCGCGTTATACTCAAGGAGCCTTTACCAGGGTTATCATATCATATATCTTGAAAACTCACAGATAATCACCAATATTTAAGGCACTATATTTTGTGGTGTGCTTTGGTTTCGACGTATCGCGGTTTAGTTGTTGACGGCTTGTGTTAACTTCAAGTGCGGATCTATGGTGGAACAATTATATGGTTTATTGGTCAACGGGTACTGCTTCATTCGCAAAAATATAGTATGCAGTTAGGAAGAATACACAATACGTTCCAATAAAAACTTGAGACATAAATTTTTCAATCTGGGTGGCTCAGAAGAAATATTTTTTTAATTCAAATAAATTTTTTTTACAATTATATTTACCATCAATTTTTGGTGTAACTTATTATTTAAATTTTAATCACCCCAATTGTTTAGACGCTGGCCAACCATAGAAGGGTAAGAGTTCTCTATGCAACACGGATAGAAGCAGCTTTGTGAACGCTGTGCAACGCAGCTCTTCTGGAAGGTTCGAGAGAAGGTTCCGGAAATTGCCGAAGCTAAACAAACCAGCACGAGTGACAGTCTATATGGAAATGCATAGTAAAATGGTCTCGCCTTAGTACATGGCTAAATTTGTATATGGACGATTGTAAACGCAGTAACAACGGTAAAGTGCGAATTGTGGTACTATACTTGTTTTTTATCGAAACCAGCTTTTACGCATGCAATTAAAGAAAATAAAGAAAGATAGAAGGTAATTTTATTGCAGCACTTTGGTTTTTTGATACTTGTCCTGGTTCTTCTAGTCCTTGCAGGTCTTTCTGAAAATGAGTATGACGGGTCGGGATATTTTAGAATTTAAACATTCCGTTTATTATTTGAAGGTTATCTTTACAAAAATATAAGGAAGTCGAAAGCTCTACAATTCAAATTAACCTGGTAGAACAAGACATACTGGTATTTAATTGTATTCATGACAACTTTAAAGGTCAGTAATACAGTAACAAATCTGCGATGACTCAAATACTCAGAAGGGAGGTAAAGGTCACTGTGGAATAAACAAATTCCATTGTTGTTGCACCATTGTTTTTGCTCAATCTTAGGGATTACTATGCTGGACCGTCAAGTATTGGCATTCAAAATTTAAATTAAAGTATAAGAAACAGAAAAAGTAGGGTAAAGAGAGCGTACGCACTAGTATTTTGAACATTGCCGAACTTAGAAGTTTGACACCGGCCGTGGGTGCACACCTCAAAGACGCTTAAGGTCGAGTTACCTCACAGCATTACTTGTAAATACGAGGCCCAATGACAATGGAGTGATCAGAATGAAGACGACCATGTGCGAGGCAGAAGAAAGCATTTCCAGGCTGTTCGAGGTACTTTAGACTGCCTGCTTATTTGCGAGAAGTTCGAGAAAAGGTGTGCTTTCAGAGAATTTGCCTGGGATATAAAAGCGAGTGAGCTAGCCAGCGTTGGGACAGTTCTTTAGAATCGATAAGTGTTGTACGAGACATTGTTAGCAGTTAGTTCGAATTTTGTGTGTATGGATGTGTGTTTATGTGTGAACAGTCATTGTTGAGAGAGTTTGAGTTTCGTTAGAGGCAATTGCAGACATTCAATAGTCTCGTCGGAGTTGTTTGTTGTATGGAACAGCCTTCAGTTAAGTCTGTTTATGTCAGTGTGAGTGTATCTTCGAAGCGGTTTGTGAGATAGAGTAGAATTGAAAGACAATGTAATTCATGTCAAGATTACAAGAGGACAGAACAACTGTGAATTACAAGGTCACTACGGTTTGTAAATATTTTACGACTATTGTGTGAACGATAAAATAAGGAATTCTGTTTTGTGAATCAGCTTTAGAAGAGAAATAAAGGGACAGAAAAAAATACTGAACTTTGATATTTGTCACAATATGAATGTGTCTACTCAAGAGGTACGAGAAGTAGACTGCGGAAGTGAACTGAAAATAATGATGTAACATCGTATAAATTCATTTTGCAGCTTTGCTTGATGAAAAACTGCTAATGCATCGGGAATTTCCTTCCGAGAGCATCAACTTTATGCAAGAGAGGTAAATATATCCTTTTCTGTATCCCATAGTTATTAAAATTAGAATTATGCACGCGTAATTTATGTCCAATAAAATAACTACTTATATTCAAATGTAATGTAAGGATAAAAACCAAAATCAAACTAAAAGAGTGATTCAAAATTTGGGGTAGACATTGCCAACGCTGACTTCACTGAAACTATGCAGTTGGTCGGTGACATTATCTTGTAGGTGTCCTTCTTGAAATATATATTTGATATTGTATGACTGTTGGCACGTAGCTTGCCACGTTAGCTTATCACTAAAGTAAATGACCGCCCTGAAGGATTCCTCACGTGGCCTCAGCAGGTGGCTTCAGAAAGCCATTATTGATAGTATTGCGTATTGTTATAGGTAGATATAAATTCTCATTCTTTCACATTGTTTTACAAATGATTCTGATATAAGATACTTAGAGAGCATAATGACATAACCAGTCCAAAGCAATTGATTATTACTTTCGTTATACATACTAACAGCAATTAGAGGAAGTATTGTATTTCATTTAGATTCCAAAACTTCACCGCAAATACATGTTTTGAGAATCTTTGAATCCAAGAATAATTTTCAGGGAAAAGTTTATACTATGTGTGAGTGCGAATGTGTGTGGACAATACAACTCAAAAACAAAAGGTTGGAGAAGTACGTATACTTTTTTTTATTCAGGGAGTCTCAAAACATGTATTTCCAGCGAAACGTTGGTATTGAATGAAATACAATGCCTTCTCTAACTACTGTATGCATGGCAGAGAAAATGAAAATTGAGCTAATAATGAAATGAAGTTTGTAATGTCATGTTTTCCCCTTCAAAAAAACGTATGATTGTATTATTGGTGAGGATTTAACACTGATTACTGATCCCAAGAGGCTGTGAAACTTCTCAACCTTCTTGCACTGCTAATAACATGAACACAATAGAGAGATTCCACTCACTATACAGTTAGAAAAAGGCTCTGCGGTTGTCAAGTCGTTTAAGTATTATTGTGCATTCAGTGTTTAAAAGGCAGTGGGATGAGTAAGGCCGTTAAGACATGAATATTACTATATGCGAATTACAGTAAATCAGCGCTTACATTAGGAGGTTTTGGCCTGCAAGGTAAATAACAACTAGTACGAAATAAAAATTGAGAGATATTTATTTATGTAATTCTGCTACATATGTAGCAATTCATCTCAACATCCTTCACACCAACATTTGAGACTAGGACTGCAATGGCCACTCCTTCGTCCTTCTTCTTTGCACACTCGGCGACATGTATCGTTGTCCCAAACTGCACAAGGTCCTTTGTATCTTCCGGAGAGGCAGTCACCAAGAGCAACCTCAGTGCCGATGGCGAGGACGAGCAGAACTGCAAAGATGAAACAATACCCCTTCATTGTTGCAAATGTCTCAGAATTTGGTCAATGTATAAAGTTGTCTTCTGTTCTGCAAGCTTTGTTTTGGAGTGCCCAAGAAAGCATGAAGTCGAATATTTATACATTAATAGTTTTGGTGTCAACAAGGAAGAAAACAATATTTCTAGGAAGGTCACACAATGATGAATTGAAACCATAAAGGAAAAAAGTTATGCTTCCAAGAAGCAGACATACGCGGTGGTGTCCCGAATGTCATTAGATATTCAGCTAACGCCCCAGCGATATTCAAATGTTGTTATCAATAGTTGTTTTTCTATCCGTCTCAGTTTGTGGTATACCTTTCTACTTCATGGAGAGTAACATGTTTAGAACTACTGTTGCTATTTTCCTCAGATAAATTAAGATAATAAATGTTCCAGGCTGTATCTGTAACTTAGTCGCTACAACCTGCTATGTGAAGTTTCTTGGGTTCGATTCACGGCTGGGAAGTGAGAACTAATGTCTATAGGCAACTGTTCCAAAGGAAAGTACACCTATGGCCATTGAGATTAAAGGCGGGGTAGAAACGGAACAGTAAAAGGATAATAAATGTTTAACATGTCTTGAGACTCCTGAATCCCCGCCTCCCCACTCCCCCTAAAAAGGGCATCTTTAGAAGAAGTCTGTCATGCATATGTGTGTTTCTGTGTGCCTGTAGATAACTCAACGAAGAGTCGGGATTCCTGAAACATAAGATTTTAAAGAAAATCTCCCCTCCCCCAAATTACAGGTGGAAGTGAAGTGATCCGCCAGACTTTAACAGCAAATTTCTCATCTTATGAATAACAAGAAAGTCTAACACCAAAATGTTGAAAAGTTTATAGTTTTCTACAAAAAATATTATCATCACTCGGCTGAAAAACTATTCATTGAAGGTTCTTGATTTATGGCTATATTCATAGAAAATTGAATAAATAACAAATTTTTTTCTTTGGCGTATTTCAATAGAGTCAATGGTTTTTGTGTAAATTAAATTTAAAAGAACCCACAATTTGTTGCCTTTTGTTACTTCTGTCAAATCGTTATTCATTTTTTATGTTAACCGTGAAAAGAGAACGGAATTTGAAAGCTTTAAGATTTGACTATCACTCAAAGCCTACTGTACTCCCATATTCTCCGTGTACCTACAAGAAGATAAACAATAAGATGATTTCTGCCAATGCTTATCTCATAAACACGAACAAGATATAGGAATAAGGGATTGTAGGAATGGTTAGTACAAGAGTGGAGAAAGTCATGTGAGTGCAACACATCAGATTTGTTTAATTGTTCCATTTATATCCCACTTTTAACTTCAATGGTCATATAAGGGGGGCCTTTCCTTTGGAAACATTTGAATCCAATTAAAAAATTCAAATTAAAAAATTTTCACGACATGGAGAAAGTTGAAAGAACATCAAATGTGCACTTTCAAATATTAAATGTTTCCAATGAGCTGCCCTAAAAATTTACATTATGATAGCTAGCCAACCACTTTTAACAGCTATTATACTATTGTGGTATTATCCAAATCAAATAATTGACGCCAAATGTTTTCATCATTAGCAGAAAGTAGATGGAAAATTACCTTTTATATTAGTAATTTTTTTCTACTCGTATAATATAAGCCTTATAGCTAGTAGTTTCCTCGTGTCGTTAAAAACTAGCTATATAATTTACAATTGAAGGTAGAAACTGCTTATTTTGGAATTCATCCAAATCGCCCTTCTTGCCTCTTAAGTATTCTTTAATATAGGGAATTAACTTGGAGAGCAGCATTGACGGAGGTCATGGTTTGAAACGAAAAACACAATATGTGTGAAACACAGAACTCAAGGTTACGTTAACAGCTTTACGTATGGATGAGAGCGAGAGAGAGAGAGAGAGAGAAAGAAAAGAGACTAGGAAACTTAAGTACAGTTAAACCTAGGGATAAGGATTTATGACATTTCAACAGGTTTGTTATTAAATAGAAGCCAAAAAGAAAATTATAGGATTGTTTTTGCTGTATTTATTTTCAAAGCTGTAATCTTGTATAATGAACAGCTTCCATAAGATGTTATATTATCATTATTTCTCTCTTGTTCTTTTGCTGTCTTTTTTTCTTTCGCCGTCTCAACACCAAGGTTATATCGCAGCAGTTTCCTGTTTTTTTTTGGTGTTTTTTTTTTTAAACAAATGAATCAATTTGCCCTTATTTAGTAGTCGAGTTTTTATCTATTTGAGCAGTTTAGACATAACTGCGTTTCACATTCTGTGCTATCCGGGGTGGGCCTTCGTTCTTGAGATAATTACTTTTAGTATGTACGTTCTCTCGTTAACTATATTGGGCAAATGACCTTAGTTGCATAGTCGATTCCTGTCCCATCTATTTTATTAAGAACGTCCACCATTAGACGGCGAAACTTAACATACAATCTAGTTCTTATCCAGTGGCTGAAGGGAACCAGAAAAAGAAAAAGCTCAAATTTAGTATTACAGAAATACGAAGCACTCTAATTTTCATTCCAATATCGACTCACATTCTTGATATATTAATTAATGTATATACATTTTATTGGTTATAATCAAAATTTATCTCCTCCAACGGATGTTGAATTACAAAGTTGATTTTTTAGAGTTATATTTCTTGGTACCTTTGTAACAAATTCAGGGATGGAAATTTTTATATAATGAATATTTTTTCTTAAACTTTTTTAATACTGAAAAGTGCAAAATGTCAAAAATACAACGTATTATCATATTAAAATATTTTAAAGTTATAACCAATATCAAAATTCCAATCAGACCTTTTAGTACCCATGCCTTGAGCTATATTGGAAAACCCTTTTATATCTCTAGTTAAATCTTTATGGAAAAGATACATTTTGAATTTGAGAAAATAACACAAAAGTTGTTTCCGAGAAAAATGAGTTTAGTCGCCACTTTCTCACCAACCTCTACGCAAGTATATCTCTTTTCCCCATCTGATTTTGTTCATCGATTTGCAAAAGGTTGATATACCGCCCTTTCTTTTCGGCATTCCAAAAGAGAGTAATTCAGTATGTGATTTTAAAATATACCTAAGATACAGTGCTTGCAAACACATCGTCAGTTCATAGAAATAAAAACAAAGTATCTGTTGCCACAAATTAAACTTTGTTTGCCACAAATAAAATAAATAATACTACATACGATGTATATATAAAAAACTACAACCAAATAACACTGTGAACATTTTTTCTTTACTTGTTTACCCTCCCCTTATTTTGACTTACAGCCCCTAGGGCTTACAAGCGAGTGCCTAGGGCCAGATGCCTATTGGGGTGCACAGGAACCTATGGACCGGACAGAGTGAAGACCTGGTAGTGGGTGGCCAGCCAAACACCAAGTATGATAGTGAGGAAGAGGATGATACGACATGCAGGCGAAATCGATGATTGGAAAGGTGATTATGGAGCAATTGGTGGAATAAGTGACGGGGTAAACCGGAGAACCCAGTTGAGCACCACTGTTCTTACATTTCAGTGCCAAAGCTAGACTCAGTATCATCTAGGTTTCTACAGAGCGTCAGAAAATGTTTATCCTTGTACGATAACTATTACTTATAAAGTTTACATTTTTTCTTCCTCTATCACTTATGACTAGGGTCCGAACCTTCATGCAGGAAACAAAAGTTACGGGGTATGGGCTATAGGAAGTGGGAGGGGTAAATCTGTCACGTGATCATAACACAGAGATAGCAAGGTACAGTCGACGTAGGAACGTTGCAGATAAAGTTTTTGCATAACTTACATCCAATGTTGTCACTATTTGCAGTAAAATATTCACTCCGAAATTCTTGTACAAGTTTAACAATATGTGAATATTTCGATTTTCTTGCTGCAGGCATTTTACTGTATGGAACTAATGAACGAATTCAAGAGACTATGCACTGTAGGCAGTGTGTTTTGTGCTGACAAGGTACCCGCACAATGACGTCACGCTCTGCCCTTGTCAAGGTAACTCGCAATCACTTCATTTGGCGATAGCTGCATAAAGGTTCGGACTCTACTCATGACAGACAGAGCAAATATTACACCCAAAAGCTTTAGTAGAGATTTTACCCAAAATATACGAACTATCGACTGACAATGAAATTATAAGGGTATCATGTTCAGCTGACAAAGCATTGTTCAAGCATTCAGTGTAAGAAGCATGCAGTTTCTTCACAGAAGTTCAGAAAAATTAACCAGAGGAGCAATAAGATTTACTTGATGGAAGTTGACAAAACTGTGAGTGTGAAGACGAAACTTGTCAACATATATAAAAGCCTATAAGACTCTGGAAATAGCCGTACCATACCCGAGTGGTTAGACCATTCGCTTCTCACCAAAGTGGTCCGGGTTCAATCCCAGCAACCGCATGTGAGATTTGTGATGGACAAAGCGGCGCTGGGGCGGGTTTCCTCCGGGTTCTTAGGTTTCTCCCGCCATCTAATACAAACGGTGCTCCATCTTCATTCCATGCATCATCAGTGTCACCGCCTGTGGTGCCGTATGTAGTAAAAGCAGGCGTGAAACACTACAGAAAAGCTCTGGAAATATTTTCACTTCATCATTAAGCCTTATGTTTAAATGGTTTAAAGGTTTTAACTGCTAATATTATTTGATTGCTATAACTATTATTTTCCAATTTATTCTATTCCGATGTAATATAGCGTTTTTATAAAGCCAAACTGTCAGTATGAGGCTTGCACTCATTTAAGAGACAAATACCAAGCTTCAAATTACTAAGCGATTGGCCCACTATTTGATGCTAATGGAGTGGTTACCAAGTTTGCTATTGATCTATTCCGCAGATTTGAATTACAACTAGTAAGTGTTTTAGAAGACATGGGTTTACAAATTACCGGATATTCTTTGTACATTCTACGCAATCATTTGCATACTGCACTGAATTAAGAAAAAATAACGAATCTTAAGATGACTAGCTGCTTGTTCCAAATTTTATAATATTTGTGCGCATTATTACACTTTATTTGTGTCTTTATGGCAATCCTAAAATAGGACAACTGGATTTTCGAACAACCCCCAACCGAACAAGAACCAGTCCAATCGGGACTTCACCAGGCGTTGCTCTCTTCTGGGAATTGCGTTTGTTTGTGTTCAGCAACCTCACGTGGCGTGTGCTACGCGTGAGGTCAGAAAACGCAACTATTTTCCTTGTCGCAGAACTATAAATTCTCGTCGTTTCACATTCTTCGGCATACCAACTCGAAGTCCGAAGGGAAGACAACATCCTACAGCCACAGATTCTGAAACGTCTGCAGCACGTTAACAATGAAGGGGTATTGTTTCATCTTTGCATTTCTGCTCATCCTCGCCATCGGCACTGAGGTTGCTCTTGGTGACTGTCTGTCCGGAAGATACAAAGGACCTTGTGCAGTTTGGGACAACGATACATGTCGCCGAGTGTGCAAAGAAGAAGGACGCAGCAGCGGTCATTGCAGCCCTAGTCTCAAATGTTGGTGTGAAGGATGTTGAGGTGAAACACGAAATATTCTCCAAAAACACTTCATAAACATGGACACAAGAATGGTCATCGCAGAGTCAGTTTCTATGTTGACATGACAGATGTTGATGTGGAATATAAAATGTGTACATAACTGCATTTCATAATAAAATTAATGTCTCATATTTTCATGTTATTTGTTATCCTTCCAATCCAGCAATTCCTAATGTATATTCTAACACAACTGAAGCAATATAAGTGTGAAATCGCTCCATCCTTTCGCAGGTATATAAGAGAATTCAGATTAATATGTTTTCAATTTTTAGAGCATTGTCCTTTATTTATTATATAGTTGTTTGCTATTTATAGTTTCATAAGTGTTTAACTTCATATTATTGTTTTCGGTTTATTACGAACACATTGCTAAGTGATGCACAAGTGCAGTAACAGAAAATAGTTTAGTTATATTTTTGTATTTTCTCTTATCTCAACTGAAACTACTTACATTACATTCATACATTTTGTTTGTAACTAGTTCAAAACTACCTAAAATGCTGACAGTGAAGTCCTGTGAATTTTACCACAACGAACTTCTTTCTAGTCAAAGAATTTTATACACTCAAAAATGGTGTGGATGACAAGCATTTAAGGTTTCGTAACTTTAAAAACGCATTGTTGTAAAACTCATAACCATTGGAAAGCATATTTGAATGGCGTAGAACTGATAACTCACAATTATATTTGAAAATAAACTACTTAAAGCTGTAAACGGGAAATTGAAATATTGTTGTGTTTTGTGTTTCAACATTTCAACTGTGCTGTAAAAATGTCATTGTATTAAATAATCTAATTCAAAAATCACAGTGTTGAAGGTAAGACTTTAATTTGGAAATAAACTCACATTCATTTTAAGATTAAAAAAAATGTGAATAATTTCAGTTGTGTGATCATTTTCAATGATTTTATTGCTTACATTGAATTACAATAAACAAGAATAGATTTAAAATCACAGCCTGCGATTAGAATATAACTAAAGTTGAGGTACGTTTTCATAAAAACGACTAGCTACACATTTTGAATTTTGAGTTATCTATTATGATTTAGTTTCGGATATCTGGACTCCATTTTATATTATTAGATTTTAGTATTAAACATGGTATAATTTACCAAATTGGCTAAGAACTATCTACTAATGTTGGAATTTCACAAGAAATACTTAACTGTAACCAATATGCGAAACGCACATCACTGTACTTCCCTAAACATTAAGGGAATTACTCTTGCTCTATCCACAAACAAGTGTTTTTATTTGCTTTGTCAAGCGATCTCTTATTGCTAGCTTTACTATTGGAATATAGGATTTCCAAATTTCTTTTAAAAATTAAGCTTACTCTTAAATGTTTCATTGTTTATTATTTGTTTATACCAACAAGCTGACTGTTTGTAATGACTGATATGATACAAAAGATTGACATGCTTTTATAGCTACTCCAAACTACCATTAACACATTAAATATCCTGATTCCAAAAATACTGCACAATGAATAATGCAACATACACAGTATTCAAAATTAGCACATGGAATTGTCAAAGTCTAAATAATAAATACTACGAGTTGAACCTTTTTCTAAAAAATTACAATATAGACTTATTGATGGTGACAGAAACAAAACTCACCCCATCTCTACATTTTTTCATGCCTGATTATAAAATATATAGGGCAGATCATCCTTCTCGCAGCAGGAAAGGTGGGTCTGCAATAATCATTAGAGCTAATATTAACCACAATCAGCTCCCTCCTATCTCAGAAAATGAAGTGCAAGTTGCAAGAGTAGAAGTACAGATCGATAATGTAAACTACCAACTAGGAGATTTCTATTCAGCTCCTCATCAGAATGTAACTCCTAGCATAATATGGGGAGAAATGCATGAAATGGGTGATAAATTCACATTAGGGGGAGATTACAAAAGTAAGCATCCAAGGTGGGGATCTAATGTAATTAATACACGAGGAAGAACGCCCTATAAACAAATACATACATTTAGACTTCAAATAGCACATCCATTAGAATCTACACACTTTCCAGATACGGGAAATACACCTGATGTTCTTGATTTCTTTGTTGGAAAACAATTTTCTCACGTATGCAGCTTCCCAAGAGTTATTCACGACCTAAGCTCGGACCACTATCCTGTTCTACTTGAAATATCTGCAACTGTCCCAAATAACACAAAGAAATACTCCCTCATAAGCCATGCATTTAACTGGTCAACGTACAAGTCATATCTAAATGGCACTAAAACTACACAAATCCATTTAAAAAGTAAGAGAGATGTTGATATAGCAGTCACTGCAATAACCAAAAATATCCAGACAGCAGCTAGTCTTGCATCCTCCATCTATTCAGATAAATACCTTAGAAACAGAAGAGTTATTTTTCCACCTCACATATTACAACTTCAATATGTGAGAAATTCAGCTAGGAAACTATGGGAAAGAACTAAGTACCCTCCACATAAAAGAAATTGTAACAATGCTACCAATGAGTTAAAACTGGCATTAAAAGAACTCAACAGAGAAACCACGGAAAAACATTTACAGTCTTTAGAAATCAAAGATGGGAGCCTTTGGAGAAAAACAAAAATTTTGACCAAGGTCGTTGACAAAATCCCTCCACTCAGAGTTGGTAATCAATGGATTACAACCCCACAAGAAAAAGTAAACAAATTTTCGAAAATTCTACTGCATCAGTTTAAACCCAACATCTCAGAAGACCCTACCATGAATGAGAAAGTGTATAACACCCTAGTGCAGCCACAACTGTCACCAATGTGTAAACTATTTACTCCAGGAATAATACAAAATACCATTAATAGATTACCATCTAATAAAGCCCCTGGATTTGATACCTTTGCTTAAAAATGTACCACACAACACCATAGTGTTGCTAACACAAATGTACAATGCAATGCTACGTTTAACATACTTTCCAACAGCATGGAAGCATGCCAATATTATAATGATCAGAAGCCCAACAAAATTCGCAATGATCCATCAAGCTACAGGTCAATTAGCCTTCTACCACTGTTTTCCAAAATATTTGAGCGCTTGTTATTGCCCAGACTTTTCACACTTCTTGGGGCATTACTGCCCATTACACAATTTGGATTTAGAAAACTCCACTACTGCCCACAAATTCACAGAATTATCGACGAAATAATGGACACCTATGAAAACAAGCAGATCTGTTTAGGCGTATTTTTAGACACTGAGAACGCGTTTGACAAAGTATGGCATGATGGTCTTTTATCAAAAATTAAGCATCATCTCCCGGATACATATTACCGAATCATTCAATCATATCTCCACAAACGCACTTATTCTGTAATTTACGAAGATGTACAGTCCCATGTCAGACCTATTAATGCAGAAGTTCCTCAGGGAAGCATCCTGGGACCCTTTCTATATATAGTCTATACACATGATTTGCCCAAATCTGTCAATCTATGTATTGCCCAATTTGCAGACGATATAGGTATTATGTGCAGAGGAGACACTCGTGAAGAAGTTACACCACATATACAAGACTACCTATATAAAACAGAATCATGTAATAAACAATGGAAAATTGTAACGAATCCAAGAAAATCATATGCTGTCACCTTCACCTACCTCAGAAAAGAACATACTTATCCTTTATTCACCGTAGCCTCGTTCAACAAGTTCTCCAATACATCCCTTAGAGGGCAGTGTTTTTCGTTTGTTGATTTCTAAGTTATTTATCATGCTTCTATTTGCCTTGGCAGGTTTCTGTTATTTACAGGCTGATCGTGAACATTTGATCTTACGTTTAAAATAATTTAGCGTGTTTACGATGTTGGTGGCGCCGTGGCCGAGCAGTTAGAGCGTTCGCATACAACCTAGGTTCCAGTTCCAGTGGCGGTACATTCTTAGGCCCAGGAAATCCAAGGCGTACACATTCATATTCTACTCTTGATTAACCCACGATCTTTCTGAGGACACTTTTTGGCACGATTTACGCTTCAGAATGAAGGTGCAAAATATATGGTGCAAAAGATGAAGCAAACAGTCTCAGAAGATAAGGTAATTTTCACTTATCTTGCGGTGATACTCACTTTTAATATAGTTAATTTTTGAAAATGTTTATTCGCAGACATAAGTGGTGCCAAAGACTGCCATTAAACTAGATGCAAACAAATGTAATCTCGGATACTCACAACAGGGCAGAGACCTAAATAATTCCCACCCTTTTTTTTTCAGAACATTTTACGGTCGTGGAATTCTGCATTGTAAGTAGTTTCATATTTTGTAGCTCAAATAAAGCCTCACTAAATGGAATCTTCAAAGTACAAAAAATTGGATTTTAGTTTCAAATGTTTTTAGGTCTTTAAATTTTAAAGAGAATGTGTTGCACAATTGCTTCCAAACATCTCTCTCTCTCTCTCTCTCTCTCTCTTTTAAATTCCTCTACTACTAAGTACAGGAAGTATTGTATTCCACCCAAAAATTCGACGTCGAGATTCACCGGAAATAAATGTTTTGTGGCCCCCTGAATTTAAAAAAAAAAAAAAAAAAATTAGAAAATGGTGCGCTCGTGTGTGTCAGTCTGTAGACAGCATAACAAAACAAAATGCGGGTTAAAAACTAAAGTTGGTATTTAAGTTTAATATCTATCAAGGATTTGAAGCAAATTCCTCAACCCTAAACTACCCTTTACATGGGCAATTTTTTTGAAAATTTTGATTTTCTTTAAAATGACTCTAACGATTTTGATTAAAAGCCATATGTTTGAGATATTTTGATGACAAATAAAATGTATATTTTGAATTTCCTGACTATACCTTATGTAGTCCTCTTTACTCTGGATTACTTTTCCATAAATCGTAAATCCTCAGAGATAGACAAAATCTTACTTTACAAAATATGTAGAGCTTGCTAAAACACACAATTTATGTCTAAATAACATTTTTTGTAGAGTAAACCATTTTGGAGATATTCTTGTTATTTGTATAAGTTTTTGAGATCTTATACTTTTGTCAAGTGGAACATCGCTGTTCATTTATTATATGTTAACCGGGCAAAGAGAACGGAATTTAAAAGCTTTAAAATATTTGACTATCACTCAAAGCCTACTGTACACCCATATTCCCGTTGCAAGTGCAAGAAAACGAGCAATAAAATAATTTCTGCAAATGTTTATCTCAACTAATACGAAGTGGACAGAAGAATAGGAGTTTGTAAGAATGATTAGTACAAGAGTAGAGAAAGTCATGTGAATGCAACATTAGAGTTTTCCAGTAGGATAACGTTTATCGTGAACACAAAAACAGTCGTAGAAGTGTATGTACTACGATATTCCGCGTCATCCACCTCTGATTAGCAGATCTGGTTCACCTTGCCTTGGCCAGTGGTGTGGGGAGAATAACATGTGTAGGGAAAGCCAGCGTGTGCTCGCCTGTTGAGCACCCCTGTGTAAGAATTACGTACGTATGTTTTACTAACAGAAAGCACTACTTTCTATTCGCGCAATTTGTTTACGCAGCCGTAAACGCATGCAATTCGAGTTTCACTTCCTCGCCTCTCCTTTGAGATAAGCGGCGCGCTGAACTATTAATGAGGCAGACATATTTCGTTTCATGCTTAATGAAGTGTGAATGTTGAAGAGTTACTTTTAATTGCCTTGTTTTGTTAAACGTACTGAGAGACCTTACTTAATTATTTTGTTCTACATTTTTATGCCGTTACTTTAACATTTAAAGTATTAAAACCAATAATTTTGAGGAACGCAAAGCTGAATTTGGTGTTTTTTTAATGAAACATGGAAATGAAAGTGTCTGTTTTGTTTTATCTTCAGATCCCTTTTTAATTTCAAAATTTTAATCAATTTACATAAGTTACTCGTACATTACAAAACAATATTTAAAAAGTTTGAATGTTAACAAAAACTTAGTAACCGCTATCACTGAACCCTTCTGGCAAATTATAAATTATACCGTATCATTCCTCTGTTTTTATTTATTTTTTTATTTTTTGTTTTATTTTTTATTTTATTTATTTATTTATTTATTTATTTATTTATTTATTTATTTATTTATTTATTTATTTATTTATTTATTTATTTATTTATTTATTTATTTATTTATTTATTTATTTATTTATTTATTTATTTATTTATTTATTTATTTATTTATTTATTTATTTATTTATTTATTTATTTATTTATTTATTTATTTATTTATTTATTTATTTATTTATTTATTTATTTATTTATTTATTTATTTATTTATTTATTTATTTATTTATTTATTTATTTATTTATTTATTTATTTATTTATTTATTTATTTATTTATTTATTTATTTATTTATTTATTTATTTATTTATTTATTTATTTATTTATTTATTTATTTATTTTGACATGCTAACTCTTCTTAAGTAATTTGATTTTTATTATTGAGGAGCAATTTACATACAAAGCTGAGGTATTCTAGAAATTAAGTTTTTAGCATACTTTTTATTTGAAATCTGAAAAAAGTTTTACAAAGAACCACTTCACTATTCCAAAGTTTAGGAAAACTATTCGCTTGGGTTTCTGATATTTAACTTATCTCAAGCTGTGACCATTATTTCCTTCCTTTAAAAAATAATGCATTCAGCAAGGTGTTTCTGCTTATATAAAGACAAAGTTAATTATAAATAAATAAAAAATAATATATGCTCATATTTGAATATCAGTTATACTGCTTATTGTGCACGATTACATAATATAATTTAAAAAATTGAAATGGTGGATTTATTAATATGTAAAAATGATTTGTTTTATGCTGAGCAAACAACAGTAAAAAATAGATTATCTTGAAATTGTTATTTTTTAGTTTGGCAGTCTCAGAAATCACCATATTGTCGTAGAACTATGTTTTCTCAATTTCTTTTCCAGGAAGTTGTGTTTCCTTGCACACACGAAATAAACTATTTTAGTTTAATCTATTTTATTTTCCTAATCAAACATAATAAAGCAATGAAACATGAAGAAAAAGCTTAATTTTAAAAATAAATATGGAAATCCTATATTCCAGCACTAAAGTGTTTTAAGTCTTATCACAACAGATCACTTGACAAAGAAATAAACCTAAAAACACCTATTTGTAGACAGAAAAATGGTAATTTCCTTATTATTTAATGCAGTGACGCGCTTTTTGTATGCTGATTATAACTTATGTATAGTTTTTGTGAAATTCAGAGATCCAAAAAAGTTAAATCATAATATATAACTTCAAATATAAAATGTGTAGATACCAACGTTTGTGAAAATGTAACTCAATTTGAACTTATATGCTTATAGCAGGTTGTGATTTGAAACTTACTCTTGCTTATTGCAATTAAGTGTAAGGTAATAAAATAATTGACAAGGATCTTAAAAGTAAAATTATTTAATTTTTTACCTTAAAATGAATGTGTATTTATTTCATTGACAGTGTAGATTTCCGAATTTGTGTTACCTTTAGCACTGTAAATTTTGAATTAGTTCAAATAAAGCAATGGAATTGTTACAGCAATGTTGAACTGTTGCAAGGAAAATAAGATAGGAATAATATTATAATTTCCATTTTACAGCTTTAAGTACTTCATTTTTAAATATAATTCTGAGTTATTTCTTCTGCGTCATTCATATACATTTTCCAATATTTATTAGCTTCAGGAGAACGTGCTTACCAAGTTGCCAACCTTAAATACTTAGCATTTATGAGTGCAGAAAATTCTCGGTATAGAGATTCGTAGTGATGAAATTCACAGGACTTATTTAACTAGAAATTTAGATAGCTTTTGAATTAGTAACAAACAAAAATGCAGTAACGTAAACAGTTCCTGTGGAACTTTCTCCATCGTTTGCACTTCAAGTTTGATGACAGTAGAGGAAGTAGAAAAGAGGAAGGTGACACACCGCTACAGTAACCTGTTTGTAAGGCAACACAATTGTACTGCCCAAGTGTACTACGTCACAAAGTCTCCCTGCAAACATAACTAAAAGCCAACCACATGCAACCGAAATCGAAGTCTATACATGGATTATCTACTCAGAGAAGTTCAAATAGCAAGCGACTATAAAATACAAAAGCAATGTTTTAAAATTGTAACACGATTAACCTGAAGCATGAAACGACACGTGAATCGCATGTGCTACAATCTACTGTTGTATACCACAGGAAGTATGGAACATTTTCACATTTATTTGGCTACACCTGTGCTACAACTGACATTAGCAAGTGCTGGATTGAAAGGATAACAAATTACACCAAATAAAATGTGAGAAAGAGGAATTTTATTATGAAATGAAATTATGTACACATATGTTCCTATGTAAACATAGAAGCTGACTCTGCGATTATAATTCCCAAGTCCTTGTTTATGAAATGTTGTTGGAGAATATTTCACGTTTCACCTCAACATCCTTCACACCAACATTTGAGACTAGGGCTGCAATGACCGCTGCTGCGTCCTTCTTCTTTGCACACCCGGCGACATGTATCGTTGTCCCAAACTGCACAAGGTCCTTTGTATCTTCCGGACAGACAGTCACCAAGAGCAACCTCAGTGCCGATGGCGAGGACGAGCAGAAATGCAAAGATGAAACAATACCCCTTCATTGTTAATGTGCTGCAGACGATTCAGAATCTGGTAGATGTAGGATGTTGTCTTCCCTTCGGACTTCGAGTTGGTATGCCGAAGAAGGTGAAACGACGAGAATTTATAGTTCTGTGACAAGGAAAATAGTTGCGTTTTCTAACCTCACGCGTAGCACACGCCACGTGAGGGTGTTTAACGCAAACATGTAATTCCCAAAAGAGAGGAACGCCTGGTGAAGTCCCGAGTGTAAAACGAGTTATGGTTGTTCAGTCCTCGCCGTCATAGAGTGAATCTGTCTAGCCAAAATTCACAGCATTACCCACTCGACTTGGTAAAGCTAGATAGAAAAACCTGATGTGTTGCACTCACATGACCTTTTCTACTCTTATACTAACCATTCTTACAAACTCTTATTCCGATATCTTCTTCGTATTAGTTGAGATAAACCTTTGTACAAATTACCTTATTGCTTATTTCCTTGTAGGTGCAAAGGGAACATTAGAATACAGTGGGCTTTGTGCGATAGTCAAATAACATATAAAAATGAACAACGATGTTCCATTTGACGAAAGTTTTAAGTTTTCCGAAACTCACACACATAACAAGGAATATCTCCGATATGGTTCACCCTACAAGAAAATTTATTCAGACATAAATTGTGTATTTTCGTAGGATTTACATTTTTTGTGCAATATGATTTGACCTATCTCTAACGGTTTACCAGTTATACAAAAGTCGTTCAGAGTAAATACGACTAGAGGGGCCATAGTCAGAAAATTCAAAATATGCATTGCATTTGGCATAAAAATATCTCAAACATGGCATTTTAATCAAAATCGTTAGAGCAATTTTCAAGAAAATAAAAATTTTCGAATAATGTTCCATGTAAAGGGTAGTTTAGGGTGGGGCTATTTTCTTCAAAATCTTCGTGTCGCATCCTTGAAAGACACTAAACTTAAATACTAGCTTTGGTTTTTAAGCTACTTTTCGTTTTTGAGTTATGTTGTCCACAGTCTGACAGACACACACATAGATTGATGGAGTGACAGACAGACAGACAGACAGACACACACACACACACACACACACACACACACACACACACACACACACACACACACACACACACACACACACGGACCTTTTTCTAAACATCCTCTTTTGGATTCAGGGGTCTCAAAACATATATTTCCGGTGAAATCTCGGCATCGAATGTTTGGGTGGAATACAATACTTCCCCTACTTACCAGTAGAGAAAGTAAAAGTGTTGTTTAACCCTGAGGCAGGCGAGCTTAAGATAGTTATATCAGCGGGCACGTGCGGCATTTAGTGCCGCCTAGCTTTAAATACTATTTCACAGGCAAATTTTCTTGGGTAGAATTAATATTTAAGTCATAAACGATATCATTGTTAATATCAGTTTTTAATATAATGTGTATATAAACACATAAACTGGAATAAATGAAAATGGATTACATTTATTTAAGCCTGACAGGCTTATTGGGCATGTACTGAACAAAATCATCAAATCGGTCAAATGCAACAAGCACTGCCCAGAACTGTAGTAATGTTTACAGTAGTTAACAAATGTATAGTGGAAATCGCGGATTGGGGCGTTTATCAATTATTGCAAGTATTGTCAAACCTCAGTGACTGGAGCAAGTACAGAAAGTGATTGTAAGTAAACGCTGTCCTTAGAATAGTCATTCCTGTTTCATTTGATGCCCACAGTTCTAATAACTGTGTGCCCTTTTTGTAAACAATGAGAAACAGTGCTCCTAATAAAGTCATGATATCAGAAGGACAAGTGTTTTTGCAATCTCTATCCCTTGTGTGAAAGACGATCTCTAGTTATTTATGTATCTGTTCGTGTTTGCAAAAACAGAATAGTTCTCAGGATGAAACAATTTGAGAAAAAAACTTCCAGTTTCAGTTTTTCTTGTATTCCGTTGCGGACTAGGCAGAACCTGAATGTATTCTTGCGTTTTTCCCCTAGGACTGATAACGAACGATGCATCTATAAACCAATATAAGATAGTCATTACTTAAGGCGAAAACATGTTTTGAATAAAGAAAACTGAAAATAAAAATTGGTATTTCTTTCACTTCATTATCGTCATCACACGATTGATGAAATTTACGGAATTATCTCAATTATTTCTGCTTCATCATCAGAGTCAAAGAGATCAACATAATCCTCTTTGTCAGATGATTCTAGAAGACACTCATTTCTTGTGGAATCAATCGCTTTCTTTGCGTGAATCTGGAGGACAATCAGGAAAATTGTAATGAAAAAGTAACCTTCATAGCTAAATAATTAATCACACACGGTGCTTTGTATGTTTGAAACATTCGGTAATGATTAGGTTACATTTACTTAGTTGTGCTTGGCGCGCTGACTTAATTGTTGAAAGAAAACCAAATTGGCGACACTGTATACCGCCAGGCGCCCGCCGCTGGGTTAAATATAAATATTTCATAATTATTCTGGTTGCTGATAAGTTCTACTGACAGTTCGATTTATTAGAAGTGCTAATTATACCAAACTAGAATAATGTACAAAATAATAATAGCAATAACCCTAGCAGTATTTAAATCCTTTAAACTATGTAGACCTAAAAACTGTGAATGATGATAATGATAATAATGACACTGATAAAGATAATAATGATGATGATAATAATAATGATAATAATAATGATGATGATAATAATAATAATAATAATAATAATAATGATTAATAATAATGATTAATAATAATAATAATAATAATAATAATAATAATAATAATAATAATAATAATAATAATAATAATAATAATAATAATAATAATAATAATAATAATAATAATAATAATAATAATAATAATAATAATAATAATAATAATAATAATGTTAATGTTAATGTTAATGTTAATGTTAATGTTAATGTTAATGTTAATAATAATAATAATAATAATAATAATAATAATAATAATAATAATAATAATAATAATAGTAATAGTAATAATAATAGTAATAATAATAATAATAATAATAATAATAATAATAGTAATAGTAATAATAATAGTAATAATAATAATAATAATAATAATAATAATAGTAATAATAATAATAATAATAATAATAATAATAATAATAATAATAATAATAATAATAATAATAATAATAATAATAATAATAATAATAATAATAATAATAATAATAATAATAATAATAATAATAATAATAATAATAATAATAGTAATAATAATAATAATAATAATAATAATAATAGTAATAATAATAATAATAATAATAATAATAATAATAATAATAATAATAATAATAATAATAATAATAATAATAATAATAATAATAATAATAATAATAATAATAATAATAATAATAATAATAATAATAATAATAATAATAATAATAATAATAATAATAATAATAATAATAATAATAATAATAATAATAATAATAATAATAATAATAATAATAATAATAATAATAATAATAATAATAATAATAATAATAATAATAATAATAATAATAATAATAATAATAATAATAATAATAATAATAATAATAATAATAATAATAATAATAATAATAATAATAATAATAATAATAATAATAATAATAATAATAATAATAATAATAATAATAATAATAATAATAATAATAATAATAATAATAATAATAATAATAATAATAATAATAATAATAATAATAATAATAATAATAATAATAATAATAATAATAATAATAATAATAATAATAATAATAATAATAATAATAATAATAATAATAATAATAAATGCATATACTCAGCTAATTGCATGCCGTTAAAGCTTGACCAATGTTTCGTCAGTTGGTTCCTTGATCATTTCACTTACATTATACCAGCTGAGTCAGCTGCCCCGTATTCTCGAGTTTTATGCCATCCGCATTTTATACTCCAACATGAAAACATCGACCCCATTACTAGGTTCTACCCACGTATTTAACATGGATGTTAAACACTCAATGAGATGTTATCACGTCGCCTTTAAGTATATTCGTAATTAGACAGCTGATGTTTGCACTTCTGCAAATGTGCACTGGAACCAGCGAATATTTCATCTTAAACGGAATGTTTACCTCACACATTACTAGGTAAGTCAGTTGGAACAAACGCAAGACTCCGAAGTAATCTATCTGCTGTGAAGGTGGTTCGAGTCCCCTGCGTGTACTATTTTTTTACCGTGCAATCCTCAAAATTTACAAATTATTGTTCTGAAAACGGTTATTATACTAATTTTTATTGCTTTATTTAAGTTTTATACCATTGTTTGATGTTTGTTTATTGGTGAACTACAATTAGGTAGTTGTTTAAACATACCTATAGGTAGGTGCAATTGAAATAAGGATCATATATACACAGGGTTGAACAGATATACAAGCCACTGTAATACGCTGACGAAAGGTTTCTGGATTGTCCAGCTCCTATGCATAAATGCAGAGAAAGAAGTCAAGGGGTGTCAGATCAGGTGATCTGGCAGGCCAGGAGACTGGTCCTTGTCTTCCTATCCAATGATCATGATGCGCAGCATTGAAATGATTGCAGACGATCCTCGACTTATACGGAGGAGCGCCATCGTGTTGAAACCACATCGTCATTCGCTCCTGCAGTGGCACATTCCCTAATAATAAGGGGTGAGCTACAGAGGAATTCCACGATAAGAATGGAACTTATTAGTGTTCAATATTCGCACTACAGAAGACTGGCTGATGTTCCACCTCCTGAGCAACTGCCCGTGTACTAATATGCGGATTGTTCTGGGAGGCGTTCAAAACTGCTTCTACATTAACACCCGATGTTGCTGGTGCGTGTCTATGAGGAGGCATTCTTGCAAGTGATGCTGTTACACGCAGGCGCCTTTCAACATTCCGGAGGGTGTTGTGCTGTTGGTTGTCGTCTATTCGGATATCTCTCCCGAGATATTTGCTCCGGTGTATTTGTTCTTACTTCTCCGTAGATCAAAAGCATATCTACGTATTCGTCTGTCGAATACATAATGAAAGACTGGCACAAAATATTGTGCGACAGCATACGTGTGGTGAACGCAGGGGTCGGCATTCACAACACAATACATCATGCCAGTCCAATGGCGCAGAAGTCATTACACCTGTTGAATTACAAAATGCAGAAAACCAAAAACGATTTAAATTATAATGTCCTAAATGCTCAGGGACTTTATAATTAGATTATTGTGAATTCGGTTTCCAAGTTTTGATGAACATAAAAAAAAAAAAAAAAGAAATGTTGAGACTCGAACCTGTATTATTGGGGGTTAGCGGAGAGTACACGTCACAATCCTATTCAGCTATTTCGAGACTTGACTGAAAGCATGTACCGCGTGCAATAGTAGGACTTGCATGCCTGGCGCTATGCCATTGCCACCTCGCGAATTTTCGGGCTTGATTTAGCCTTTTAAGACAGTTTTAATCATTTGCTGGGCGTTTTAATATTATTAATTAATGGCAAAAGCTGTTATGCATATTAATTGAGATGCACGAGGCGTAGCTCACGCAAAAATGTAAATAAATTGTTATTTAATAATATGTCCGTTTTGACTGTACGGGTCCATGATGGATGAGGTGTGTCTAAATTTTTCCTAATTTTTAGCAGCCAACCCCTGCTGTAAGTACAGGAATCCACCATTTTCTTTTTAGTGACGTTAGTGTACCCATATGACAGGTCCAATTTTTCCGAGGTGTTTACTGAATTACGTTGCTATAGATACTCTAATAAAAAGTTTGTAGGAATCACAGGAGGCCGTGACAGCAAAGAAATCAACTTTTAAACGTTCTCCGATACACATCAATAATCTGAATCCAAAAGACGCTCACCGTACATAACGGATAAGTAGAACGAGTCTACTAAATATGCTTTCTCGTATGTTAACAATTAAACGAGTATAACAAGCGGGTTAGTAAGACATTATTAAAAATCCTCACACAGCAAACTAGTGTACACCATCAGAAGCAATGGCAGCTGCTGAGTACAGCAGTCTACCGTCTCACAACGTCGACACAACCACCATGAACAACAGTGCTACAAGAAACTCCAGCTATGCTACAGTTACTCAGACTTCTCCTAAGAAAGAAGAAGCTATCATCATTGACTCCCATGACGGACTTACCATCAGAGACTACGCTCTCGCAGTAAGTAAATTAACTGAACCAAGTAACATAAAGTTTATCTCACGGATCTCGAACTCCAGAATATGCATATACCTAACGTCATCTAAAGTAGCAGAATCACTGGTTACCAAACATCCTAAAATAAATATAAACAATGTTACTCTTCAGGTCCGTCCTCTAATTACTCCAAACAAAAGAATCGTTCTTTCAAATGTGTGTCCAGTTATACCAAACTCACTCATAGAAACTCAGCTAAATGCATATGGAATTAAACTAATGTCAAACATTACCTACTTAAGAGCTGGCATTTCAGAGCCAGGACTTTCCCATATCCTTAGTTTCAGACGTCAGTTTTATATTCCACCCAATGATGTGGAGAAATTACCTCCAAGCATACAGATCCTATATGAAGGCACTAAATATTGGATATACCTAACAGCGGATACCCCTACCTGCTTCATCTGCAAGCAGGAAGGCCACTTTGCAAAACATTGCCGTGAAGCTGACGGTATACAAGAAACTACTCCTCAGGTCTTAAACAAAGACATGTTTCCTGAATTGCCTACCGCTACCAAAAACCTCCAGGACCGTCCCCCTTCCCCTCCTAAAGGAAAATATACTGAACAGCAGCAATCACCTAACCTCACTTCTACCCCTGAGCCCATCCTGCCATTTCAAGACGAACGCAACAATTCCCCAGAACCTATGCTAATGGAAACACAAACAAGACCTAAACGACCAATATCAAACAGCACAACTGATTCAGAGGATAATGCTTATGGAAAAGAAGCGCGGCACCTCCTCGCTTCACAGCAGGCTAAGAAGATTAAGATAGCAAACCTTATTTCGTCAATAGCTGAATCTCTCAGACCAATTAAACATATTATCGACGCCGACACCCACAATTATGCACTAAACTTCAGCCAGTTCCAAAGCTTTATGGAAAACAGTGTTGGAGTAACAAACATTGTTCCCATAACTTTGGAATACACTTCAGATCTAGAATCTCTAGTGAACACAATGCAAAAAGTCTATCCCTATTATACAGAGCGTAGTATAAAGACCAGAAGTAGTAAAATTCAAAAAAAGCTGCTGGAATACATTAATCAGGTCAACAATGCCTCTGAGCGAACAAAACCGATGTGTCCCGAAAACTAATCGCCATAGATATAACACCTTATCCCATAAACAAAATTAACATATGAATAACTTACTTCAATGGAATATTAATGGTTTCCATGGCAATTTCGAGTTTCTTAAACTCTTGATCAATAAACATAACCCTGCAATTATGTGCATTCAAGAAACTAACTTCAAAGGAAACTATGTTGCATCATTACGAGGTTATACTCAATATCACAAAAACCGCAAGGACTGCCTCCATGCTAGTGGCGGCGTAGTAACCTACGTTAAAGACAGCATCAAACATCAGGCAATACCGCTTACAACTGAACTTGAAGCAATTGCCACTAGAGTAAACCTTCCTACACCTATTTCCATTTGCAACATATATCTACCAAATAAAAGCCCACTTGATTTACATGCACTGCAGGAGTTAACACAACAACTTCCTAAACCATTTATTATACTGGGCGATTTTAATAGCCATAGTACTATATGGGGTTGTAAGCATACCAACGCAAGAGGTAAAATAGTGGAGCAGCTCTTGCACAACGAAAATCTCAATATGCTTAACGATACCTCACAAACTCACTTCAGTACAGCCAACGGTACTTCCAGTGCAATCGACTTAACATTAATCACTCCTGATATCCAAGATAAATTTGAATGGACAGTCGCCAAGCAATTACATGGCAGTGACCATTTCCCAATTTTATTAACTAATGCAAATAACATTCCTTTAAGTTTTAACTGTCAGCCACGATGGAATTTAAAATGCGCAAACTGGAACAAGTTCAGAGCACACGTCTCTGACAATTTATCCTATCTAACATCCCCCATGAATTTCAGTCAGTCAGATACTGACAAACTAGTAAACTCGTTTGCAGAAGTGATTTTCAATTCCGCCGAGGTCACTATTCCTAGGATATACCCTGTTTCTAGGAAGACTGTATGTTGGTGGAACGAAGAATGTAAAACAGCGATAGCATTAAAAAATAAAGCCTATTATAAATACAAAAGGCAACCTACCCCCACACACAAAATCGAGTTTCAAAAAGCCAGAGCTAAAGCACGTCAAGTAGTAAAGCACAGCAAGAAAGAGTCCTGGCTAACATTCGTGTCCACTGTAAACAGAAAAACCCCGTCACGAGTGGTATGGCAAAAAATTCGCAAAATACGGGGATCTTACGATGGAACACATAATATAGTTTTCCACAATTATACAACAAACACTACAAGTACTGACCCCCAAACCATAGCAAACATACTGGCGCATACTTTTGCAGAGGCCTCAAGAGAAGAAGCTTGCGAAAGCAAGGTGACCCACTGCTACCAACCTGACGAAAATAACCAAGAAAACTACAATGATAACATTACTTTCACAGAATTCATGGAGGCACTTGAAAAGAGTAAATGCTCCAGCCCTGGGCCGGATAACATTCCTTACATAATGTTAAAATCCTTACCGCAAGATGGACTGGTTTACTTTCACGAAATCCTTAATTATATATGGAACTCAAGAACTTTTCCTAAACAGTGGCGCACAGCAACTATAGTACCCATCCCCAAACCAAACAAAGATCTTACTTCACCTGAAAGTTTCAGACCTATAGCCCTCACCTGCTCTATGTGTAAAATACTTGAAAAAATTATAAATAACCGATTGCGTTGGAAACTAGAGAAAATGCAGTTCTTCACCGAACTTCAAAATGGTTTCCGCCAGTTTCGATCCACCACTGACCATCTTTTAATACTTGATTCTGAAATAAAAGCTGCATTTACACAGAAACAACATCTCATGGCAATAAGCCTAGATATAGAAAAAGCGTATGATAAAATTTCACGAGCTTACATACTCAAAACAATACGTAACATCGGTATCCGTGGTAATTTGTATCACTTTATTGACAACTTCCTTCAGGAATGGAAAATTAAAGTTCGCTACAAAGGAACCATGTCAAAAGAAGAATCCATTAATAGAGGTGTTCCACAGGGATCAGTAATCAGTGTCACACTATTTCTCATAGCTATCAACAGTATAGTAAGCAGTATTACACCACCTGTAAAAGGTATACTATTTGCAGATGACCTAACTATCTTTTGTAAGGGGAAAAACCCCTCTACTACTGCAACACTTCTTCAAGAAACACTGGAAAATCTGCACACTTGGACTAATCATGCTGGTCTTAACTTGTCATATCATAAATCGAAATGCATATGCTTCTCCAAATCACCATGTAAAGTCCCAAACCCCACAATCTGCGTGGATAACAAGCTAATCGACTCAGTGAAGGCTATCAAAATTTTAGGTTTAACGTTTGATGCAACTCTAAGCTGGAAACATCACATTGATGATATGAGAAATGAATGCCTCAGAAGATTAAATGTACTAAAAACCCTAAGCTGCAAAAACTGGGGTTTTGATCTCAGTACCCTCAAACGAACGTATCAAGCTCTCATTAGAAGTAAACTCGACTATGGAGCCCAGATCTACAATACAGCTAAATCTTCAGTTTTAAAGAAACTAGATACAATTCAAACAGCAGCTCTAAGAATATGCTTGGGAGCTTACAGAACCAGCCCTGTTTCTGCCTTAACAATGGAAACCGACGAACCACCATTGAACGTCCGCAGAACAGATGTGAGCCTAAAATTCGCCCTTAAAACTTTAGCAAGACCCGAATCAATGATCTACCAGTACGTCCTCCCAGAAACGTCCAACCAACGTTTACAGGCTAATTCACAAAAAGAAATGTCATTTAAATCTAAAATAAGCAAATGCATTGAAGAATATAACATAGAAGTTCCTGCCATAATGTCCAGAAAGTTTCATTGTCTACCACCTTGGAGAATACCAACTGCTCAACTAAATTTGAATATTACAGCTTACCATAAATCCCATACAGATGCATCTTGCTATAAACAGCTGTTTCAAGAAATAACAAATGCCTACCCTAACCATACATTTATCTACACTGATGGTTCCAAAACGGACAGCGACAATGGATGTGCCATAATTACCCCAGATAAGAAACTTCAGCTGAAACTCCCTAAATATTATTCCATATTCTCCTGCGAACTTTGTGCACTTAAGCAAGCTTTAACATACATCATCCAATCTAGTGAGAGTAAATTTCTTATAATTTCTGATTCATTAAGCTCTCTCCAAAGTCTCAGAGATCGTTCAACTGACCTCCAACTGCTTCAAGATATCCACAGTCTTTATTCCATTGCTCTAAATAAAAAGAAAATGGTTACTTTCATTTGGGTCCCTTCACACTGCGGCATTAAGGGCAATGAAGAAGCGGACAAAGCTGCTAAAGAAGCAAGTCGGCTAACATACACACATGAACACCAAGCAGTACCTTATCGTGATATTACAAAGTACTTCTCCAAACTAATAAAAACAAGATGGAAACAGGCCTGGAATCAATCGCCTCCAGAAAAACTACACATGGTAAGGAAAGGAGACACCAATTCTTCCCCTGTCTATTCTCTTAGCAGGAAAGAGCAGGTGATTATCTCACGTCTCCGCATTGGTCATACAAGGTTAACCCACTCATACCTCCTCAGCAAAGGCCAGCCACCACAATGTGAAGTCTGCAACACCCGCCTCACAGTAAAACATCTCCTCACAGAATGTAAGCAATACGCTACACAACGACAGCTTCATCACATCACTGGAGACTTATCCACCACTCTGAACACGCCATCCAACTGCAGAAGGGTGTTATCATTTCTCAAAGGTACGGGCTTGCATGCGAAAATATAATATGAAACATACTTGTTGTACTGATTTGATTGTATTCTCATGTTTTTGGTAAAATAATTGTACTAAATTTATTGTATACCGCTGTATTCCATAGAATAGTCGCGATATGACTTAATTGTTAAAGCGACTCTAAATAAATTAAAAAAAAAAAAAAAAAAAAAAAAAGTTTGTAAAATCGGCTAGAAACCGGAATTCGCTCTCAGTAAACGAGTCGTATGTTTTTGAGGTGTATTAGGTATTAGGTATTTTTATTAGCATTGAACATGTACAAGCATGTATAGCAACGTCGTTAAAAAGAAGACACAATTAAAATTAAAATACATCAATTTCATAAAACTCCTTAACGCTATACAGAGGATTAATTATGAATGCTGCTCTGATCCGTCTCCTGAACATTTGGATTGAGAGCTTTCTTATATCAACGGGTAAACTATTAAATAAATTTAAGCCTAGATAATGAAAATTATTTTGTGTTATGCTGTATTTACATGCATTTATATATACATTACAGTTGTTTCTAGTTGTATAACTATGAACGGATGACCACATAGTCAAATTGTTTAGGTTACCCCTGACGTAAAGGAGACAGGCAAGAACAAACATTGATGGTAAAGTCAACAATTTGGATCTGACAAAGAGTGGTTTACAATGAGCTCTAGACGACACACCATAAATAAGCCTAATAGCTCTCTTCTGTAAAAGTAATAATTTATGAGCTGAAGTATGAAAACCCCAAAGAATAATACCATAACTTAAATGGCTCTGAATATAACTATGAAATACTGCAAGCAATGAATCCACTGATATCTGGTCTTTGAGTATTCGTAATATAAAAATTCCCTTACTTATTTTCTTGGCAACATTATGAACATCAGTCTGCCATCCCAATCCAGATTCGAGGTAAATACCCAGGAACCTAACAGAATCATTATTAGCAGAAGAGTGACTTACACAAAAATTTAAATGTTCTGTTTTATCAGAATTAATTCCAAGCTTGTTTGCATTACTCCATGTTTCGACTTTACCAAATATTTCAGCTAGTCTGTTAGTTAACAATTCAGCACTGTCCTCAATGACGTTAACAGTTAGATCGTCAGCAAACATGTAGGTCTCAGAGCGTGCACCACGAATATAGTCAGGGAGGTCATTAACATATATAATAAATAATACCGGGCCTAGCACAGAGCCTTGGGGCACACCATACTTCAGTAATTTAAAATCAGATAATTTGCCATTTACAGATACAGGCTGATATCTATTAAAGAGATAAGAAGATACAAAATTAACACTTGACTTATTAAATCCATAGAAAGTAAGTTTCTGTAATAATGTGGTATGAGTAACTGTATCAAAGGCTTTTGAGAGGTCAAAAAAACTACACCCAACTTTACATACATTTTCAATAGCTCCAAAACACCGATTTATAAATAACATTACTGCATCCACAGTACCACGAGAAGTCCTAAAGCCAAATTGGCAATTAGAAAATAAAGAGTTGGCTTCAAAATAATTATAAATTTGCTTATTTAATAAGATCTCAAAAACCTTTGACACGGTAGGTATAATGCTAATTGGTCTGTAATTAGAAATGTCTTTTTACTACCCTTTTTAAATTGGAATTACTTTAACATATTTAAAAGCATCTGGGAAAGTTCCGGAATCGAGGCAACAATTAAAAATATGTGTCAAGGGTTCTATAATAAAAGAAGTAGCAGTTTTTAATATCTTAGAATTAATGCCATAAATATCGAGACTAGTAGTATTATTCAATCTTAAAATTGCATTATATGTTTCATCCACTCCAAAATGTTTGAAAGTAAATGTATGCATAGATACATACTGTGAAAGATTAGGAGTATCATTATTTACAGGTAAGCTGTCAAGAATTTTGTTGACATTACCAATAAAGTAGGAATTGCATTTATCAGCTTCCAGATTAAGACATTGAGCGTTAGAGTTGTTTCTATTATTAACAAGACTAGAAATAAGTGACCATGTCGCCTTCGATTTATTCTTGGAGCAGTTAATTAAACTGGAATAGTAATTCATTTTTGTGGTCTTGAGCATCTGTCTATATAATTTCTTAATTTGAAAATATTTGTCCTTAAATTCCAAATTTCTTTTGTGTACATACAAGTCATAATAAAGTAAGCATTTTTGTTTAAATTATGGAGGTCGCTCGTGTACCACTCCTTGCTGAGATTCCTATTATAACCATATTTGATTGGAGTTAGAGGAAAAGCTTTATCAATTACCTGCGGTAAAACAGTCATAAAGTAATTAACTTTGTCATTTACATTAATGATGCTATAAATAACAAACCAATTTAAGTTTCTTAATAAATAAATAAATAAAATGTAACACATTAAAATAGTTGAAAGGGCGTTTAAAATTTAGGATATTTGCACAGTTTATATTCGAAGCATTAGAAGAAGAATTTACAGTAAAACATATAGCATCATGGTCAGATATTATTGAGGGAACAACATACGCTGTGCAGTTATTAGTATCGATGTTGGTAACAACGTTATCAATACAAGTGCCTATTGACCCATTTAAACCAGGACGAGCGGGTTCATGGATTGTAATTCTTGTGCCAAAACTAGAAAATAAATTAGTAATATCTCTAACATCATTACTATGGTCACATAAAAAATCAATATTAAAGTCACCAGTTAAGACTATGTGAATCTTTTTATATAGCTTGAAGGCTAGATCAAATAATTCATACAAATTGTTTAATAACAGATTAAAGTTTGATTTAGTACTATCAGGAACTCTGTAAAAGGTTATGCATAAAATATTCAAAGAAAGATGAACAGATTTCAAACTCGTGTAACTTCGATAAATTAGAAAATTCGAAAACCTTCTTAGCTTCAATTCCATTTCTCACAAAAATTGCTGAACCACCATGTTGATTAGTAAGGGGTCTACAATAGCTGTCAGCTAGGTAGAAACCAGGTATATTCACTAGAACCAATTCGTCATGTGACAACCAGTGCTCATTAATACATAAAATATGGATATTTAAATCATTGGCGAGAACTAATATATAGTCAATCTTGTTAAGAAGACTTTGAACATTCCAATGCAGTAAGTTATGATAAATATTATCACAGACACTGCACTTTAACCCATTTATTAATTTTGCTTTGCATCGTTTACAATTAGAATTTTTCAAAGCACCACTACCTCCACTTACGCCAAAGTACTTTAGCGAGGTTTAGGTTCTGTCCCTTAAACTGCTGTTCCTCTGAGTTTTGGGCATTCCTCTTTCTAAGAACATTAGGCAATACGTTTTAGTAAGCGCAAAACTGGACGAAAGCGCACATGGCGTTTGATGGGTGGCCTACCTTCCAAAAACTAACGTGGCGGCTGACTCGCCTGGTATTCCAGTAATGAAGCTTCTTAAGTCTCTAGGCACAATAGATCGCTTGAGAAAGCAAATAAGCCCTCTTGTGGTTATAAAAAGAGTGTTTTTCCTAATATTAAATGCAGTGTTCACATTTTTCTTTGCTGATTTTAGCTTATATATAGCTTTCGTGAAATTCCATCCTTAGTAGATAGTTTTTGGGTAATGTGAAACACTATT
>CM060967.1:140518750-140526250 GCA_030765045.1 Tenodera sinensis | reverse complement strand
TATATATATATATATATATATATATATATATATATATATATATCAATGTTTTTAAATGCTTTAGTAAAAAAAAAAAAAAAAAAAAAAAATTAATAGTCTTATTTTGGGGATGAAACATTAGAATAAGGTACGCATGTCAGCTTACTTATAGAAAGTGGAAAGTGTCTGTCAACTTGTTCAAGTACGAATCCTGTAGACTCAAGCTGAGGTTTCTAAGTAGCCTTTAATAAATATGAAGCAGCATTTGGGCTTTAGAGATTTATTTGCACATTTATTTCATACTTTCGTTCGTCGACGCATTTGCGCTAGACGCGTTAAATTAATGACAATAGTTACCTGGATGTTTCTATTTTTGTTTTTATGCAGAATAACCGCATTGCAAAGATGCTCTGAAACAAAAATTTTCAGAAATAACACCGATACCGTTTTGTATTAAACAATAGAGAAGTGTATGTTATGCATATCGTTGAGTATATCAGATAAGTGTTAATATTTTTCGTTAGTTTAAAACTACCCAGAAAGGTACCCATATTATTTTTCGTTAAAGCAAGAAAGGAAACATTTATAAACAGTTTCTTTATACATGATTAATCAAGTGTAAATGCTGAATAGTTGTTTTCAGTTCGCCTGAATTTCTAAAATGTAGTGATACACCTTGTTTAATAATTTTGTATGGTGTATTTCAATTGCTACTTTAATATTTTGAATATTATAATCAGTAATGCTGGGGAAAGCAAGCTGAGTTTAGGTGTAATTTTCCCATGTGGAAAAATTATATATTATGGTATACACATTTTATTTAAACTTTGGGCTGAAATTGGGAATTTTGTGTAAAACGTACTGTTAGAAATGTTATCATTATTTTAAGCTGAAAAATGTTAAGTGAAAAAATATATGCTTTTTATTAATATCAGATTCTTTTTTAATTTAAGCATTTTAGTTACATTGTTTCACAAGAATGTCAAAAGAACATTTTAAAGGGTTAAACGTTAAGAAAGGGGATGGTAATTATTAGTACTTAATTGTAGTGAGAGCAAACCCTTCCAACAGGTACATTAGACAACATATAATTCTTCTATTTTTACAGGTTTTTCGAAATACTAGATTTCCTTCAGTAACTTTATCTTTATTATTGAGGGGCGATTTCATAAATTGTTCCATGCAACAACTAAAATTTTCTAGAAATTTGCTTTTCTAGTGTTTCTTGTTATTTGAAATCTGAGCAACTTTTACAGAAAAAAAGTGTACTATTCCAATAAATCCGTCAAATTTTGCAAATTCTTGGAAAGCTATTCATTTGCATTACTTATGTTTAACTTAAGCATTATTTGTCAAGTTATGCTCATTATTTAATTACTTTAAAGAACAACGTGAAGAGAAAGGCGTTTCTTCTTATATATAGAATATATTAATTATAAATAAATAAAACTTTTATGTGTTGCACACACACGACTTTCTCTACTATTGTTCTAACCATTTTTACAAACTCTAATTCCTATATCTTCTTCGTGTTAGTTAAGATATATATTTGTACAAATTATCTTATTGCTTATTTCCTTGTAGGTGCAAAGGGTATATCAAATACAGTAGGTTTTGTGCGATAGTCAAATCTTTTAAAGCTTTGAAATTCCGTTCCCTTTGCACACTTAACATATAAAAAATGAACAACGATGTTCCATTTTACAAAAGTTTTAAATTTTCCGAAAGTCGCACACATAACAAGGAATATCGCCGAAATGGTTCACCCTACAAGAAAATTTATTTGGATATAAATTGTGTATTTTAGCAAGGTCTACATTTCTTGTAGAGTATGATTCGGTCTATCTCTAACGGTTTACCAGTTATGCAGAAGTCGTCCAGAGCAAATACGACTACAGGGGCTATAGCCAGAAAATACAAGCTATGCATTTCATTTGTCATAGAAATATCTCAAACATACGACATTGTAATCAAAATCATTAGAGCCATTTTCAAGAAAATAAAAATTTTCGAAAAATTTTCCATGTAAAGGGTAGTTTAGGGTAGGGCTAATTTCTTCAAAATCTTCATGTCGCATCCTTGAAAGACATTAAACTGAAATACCAACTTTGGTTTTGAACCGACTTTTCGTTTTTGAGTTATTGTCCACAGACTGAGAGACACACAGACACACACAGACGGATACACACACACACACACACACACACACACACACACACACACACACACACACACACATACACACACACACGGACCTTTTTCTACAAATTCCTTTTTTTTTTTGGATTCAGGAGGTCTGAAAACATATTTCCGGTGAAATCTCCACATCGAATTTTTTGGTAGAATACAATACTTGCCCTACTCACCAGTAGAGAAAGTAAAAAACAAATAAGTATATAAGTAAATAAGTAAATAAATAAATAAATAAATAAATAAATAAATAAATAAATGAACGAACGAACGAACAAATAAATAAATAAATATAAATAAGTATAAAAATTATAAATAAATAAATAAATAAATAAATAAATAAATAAATAAATAAATAAATAAATAAATAAATAAATAAATAAATAAATAAATAAATAAATAAATAAATAAATAAATAAATAAATAAATAAATAAATAAATAAATAAATAAATAAATAAATAAATAAATAAATAAATAAATAAATAAATAAATAAATAAATAAATAAATAAATAAATAAATAAATAAATAAATAAATAAATAAATAAATAAATAAATAAATAAATAAATAAATAAATAAATAAATAAATAAATAAATAAATAAATAAATAAATAAATAAATAAATAAATAAATAAATAAATAAATAAATAAATAAATAAATAAATAAATAAATAAATAAATAAATAAATAAATAAATAAATAAATAAACAAACAAACAAACAAACAAACAAACAAACAAACAAACAAACAAACAAATAAATAAATAAATAAATAAATAAATAAATAAATAAACAAACAAATAAATAAATAAATAAATAAATAAATAATGAGTGAGTGAGTTAAATATCAGTGTACAACTTATTTTCCACGATTACACAGGTCTAAAAATGAATTGGAAGATTTATGAATGCGTATGGCACATTGTTGTCATTTTAGCTTGAGAATGTAGGAAAAGATCCGTAAAGCTATTTTTCCCTTTTCTTTTCCAGCAAGTTTCATTTTTTGCGCACATGAACCGTGCTATTTTTACTGTATATATTTTACTTTCTAATTGAAACACTATAAAGCAATGACATATTAAGGGTAAACTTAATTTTTTAAATAAATATGGAAATCCTGTACCAGGTGAGTCAGCTGCCCCTTATTCTCCAGTTTTATGCAATCCACATTTTATGCTCTAACATGAAAACATCGGTACCAATACTAGGTTCTACCCAAGTATTTAACTTAGATGTCTTTAATTACACACTCGATGAAATTAATAGGTACTATTATAATGTTAGAGCATCGCCTTTTTAATATAGTTTTAATTCTATAGTTGGCGTTTGCACCTCTGCAAATGTTCATGGGGACGGGTGAATACTACATGTTAAACGTAATTTTTACCTTTCACGTTACTAGGTAGCTCTTTTGGAACGAGCGCCCGATTCGTAAGCAATCCGCCTGGTTTATTTGTGGTCCGACTCCCCTCCATTTGCTGTTTTTTAGCGTGTAATATTCACAAATAACATTGGCTGAACAATTATTATGTTAAAAGCTGTTATTTTAATTTGTAATTTTTTTTTCTATTTTGTGGTATTGTTGCTGTCTATTAGTATATCTCTCCCGGTATAGATGCTGAGCTGTTTGTGCATGGGCCCTTGTTTCTCCATAGATCAAAAGCATATCAATGTACTCGTCTGACGTATACGTGGTGGCGGAATGGCACAAAATATCATGCAACAGCTTTCGCGTGGAGAATGAAGGGAGTCGGCATTGATAATTAATAACACATTGCAACATACCAGTACAATGGGGCAGAAGTTATTATACCTGTTCTACTACGAAATGCAGACAACCAAAAACGATTTCAGTTATAATGACCTAAACCCTCAGGTACTTTGTAATTAGATTATTGTGAATTCGGTTTCCAAGTTTTGATGAGCATAAAAAGAATTGAATAATGCCGAGACACGAACCACTGTTTCTGAGGGAGTAACGCACAATCTACAGTCATTATTCTGTTCAGCTATTTCGAGATTTATGTGAAAGCACGTTTAGAGTTCAATAGTATACTTGTATGCCAGGCTATATGTCATTGCCACTTCGCGAATTTTCATGCTTGATGTAGCCTTTTGAGACAGTTTTAATCCTTTGCTGGGCGTGTTAATGTTAGTACTTAGATGGCAAAAGCTGTTATTTGAGGTGTATGAAACGTAGTTTATGCCAAGATATAAATGAACCATTATTTAATATTATGTACGTTTTGACTGTACGTGTCCATGGTGGATGAGGTGTGTCCTTAATTTTTCGCAACCAATCCCTGCTCTAAGTACAAGGGCCCGCCATTTTCTTTTTATTTGGTGTTGTTAGTGTACTCATGTGATAGGTCCTTTTTATCAGAGGCGTTTACTGAATTACGTTGCTATGTACACTCTAATAAAAAGTTTGTAAAATAGGCTAGAAACCGGAATTCGCTCTCAGTAAACGAGTCGTATGTTTTTGAGGTGTACTTTAGCGAGGATTAGATTCTGTCCCTTAAACCGCTGTTCCTCTGAGTTTTGCGCATTCCTCTTTCTAAGAACATTAGGCAATACATTTTAGTAAGCGCAAAACTGGACGAGAGCGCACATGGCGTTTGATGGGTGGCCTATCTTCCAAAAACTAACGTGGCGGCTGACTCGCCTGGTATTCCAGTAATGAAGCTTCTTAAGTCTCTAGACACAATAGACCGCTTGAGAAAGCAAATAAGCCCTCTTGTGGTTATAAAAAGAGTGATTTTCCTGATGTTTAAGATGTTTCTTTGCTGATTTCAGCTTATATATAGCTTTCGTGAAATTCCATCCTTAGTAGATAGTTTTTGGGTAATATGAAAGACTATTCTTTAAATTAATCCAGCACTTGGCTTGATTTGCTAAAATATAAATACAGAAATGGACTTCAGAGATCCGGGAGCACTAATCATTATACATAACTATCAATGAAGGGCTGAGAGCCAGAGTGGGCCAAGTACAAATTTGTGGTTTTGGAGCTGATGCCATCTGTTGATGGTATGCTGGATTACGTACTTGACAAAATGGTTGGTTTAGTCCAACTCCCTCATAAATCGCTATAATAACAGCATAAAGAAAACTCTCTTAATGAAATTACAATTCTTTTAAGAGTCATAGTGGGCTAAATCCAAGCAGCCAATTAGAACATGCAATTCGTACCACGTGATGTAAGCATTCAATATGGCTGCCATGATTGAAGTAATATCAAAGAAGCTACAAAAGCAAGGAAACTTGTGCAAAATTGTCATCAGTGGATGAAAAATACGACAAAAAGGAAAAGGAACACAGGTCAAGGGTGTATTAATTCAAGTGGCGAAGTTGTATGTGCGAAAACCTGCACAGTCAAAGACTGTAAATGAATTTGTGCTGGAACATATTAAAAGTTTTCCCATCGAAACAAGTCATTAAAGTCGTGTAGACAACAATAAATGCAAAATGTATGAACTTTATTATAAGTTGTGCCAGGAAGAACAAATTAATCCTGTTAAAGAATAGTTTTACGGAAGTGTATTTAATAAAAAGTTAAATTTATTTTTCAAGAAACCAAAAAGTGATACATGCTCTTTTTGTGATCAAATGAAAGTTAGTGTAAGTCAGGGGGCAGAATCTTCTTTTTCAAAGGCTGAATGGGAGTTACATAAGCGGTGTGCAAAGAAAGCACACAGTGAAACCAGAGCAGACATTAAAGACTCAAAAGACTGATGTTGTGCAGAATATAAGTTTTGACATCGAACAAACATTATCTCTGCCTCTTCTTACTACTAATGTTTATTTTTATAAGAGAAAATTCTGGATGTATAGTCTAGCAGTGCATGATTACGAACATGATTTAGGACACGTGAATTTGTGAGGGGAACACACTGCTCAGAGGGGTGCTAATGAAGTGGGATCATGTCTGTTATCTTACCTCAAATCAGTAAATTCAAAAGCTAACCATTTAATAACATATTCTGACACATCTGGGGGACAAAACAGCAACCACTACATAGCTTCTCTGTGGGCCTGCCTTGTCAATCAACCTCAGTTTAAGATAATAGATCAAACATTTCTAGAATCAGGTCATTCTTTCGTCCCTAATGACAGACTTCAGTAGCATTGAATGTGCTAAACGCAAAGCCATTTCTCTATGATCAGATGATTATGTGGATCACATAAAACAATGCAGGAAAAAGAGCCCTTTTACAAGAAAATACAAAATCTAAATTTTCAGTGCGTAAGGAAACTGTAGATGGTGAAAAGGTGTAATGTTGAAAATTAAATGGATGAGATTTGATGAATCTCAACCCAAGAAAATTAAATTCTCTAAATGAAATAAAAAGATGGAAAATAATTCACATTTCACCAGTGAAAAAGGGCAGAAATTTTGTGAAAGTTACATCCGCTATTCCTTCGCCAAGGTCTCTGCCACCAACTTACAAAGAAACGGTTAAAACAAGTAAAAGTAAATATGAAGACCTAATGTCTTTGTTACCTTATATTCACATCAGTTTTTCCAGAATTTGGAGGTGGAAAACTAAGCAGCAAGAGGGAGTTTGTAGATGGCCCCTAATATTTTATCTATTTTGACTACAAAATATTAGAGCCATAGTGGGCCAACTCCGTGATTGTGAAATATGTTGAATTTTGCACTATGACTTTTAGGATAAGATATTTGGTTTTTGTTTCCATATTACAAGGACAGCTTAATCAACATCTAATTTATGTAAAAATGTTAACAGTTTCAAGCAATCTGCATTCAATAAATTATTTTACGTGCTAAACTTTATATAGACAGTTATATTCTTTCGGTGTGCGTTGATTTTAAAGTATTTCTTGCTTATTGCAATTCAGTGTAACGCAATTAAATCATTGAGAACGATAATAAAACAGGGATTATAAAGATTTTTAATTTTAAACTGAAAGAGTATTTATTTCTGTGTCTTTCATTTATCACGGTGATTTTTAATTACATTTAATTAAAGCAATACCAGTTTACAGCCTGTTGAAATGTTGCAAGGAAATGAAAACTAGAATGAAAGTTCAATGTTCACTTTTCAACTCTAAGTATTTCATTTTCAAAAATAATTTTGAGTTATTCTTTCTATGTCATTCATATACAGGTGGAAGTGAAATGATCCGCCAGACTTTAACAGCAAATTTCTCATGTTGGGAGTAACAAGAAAGTCTAATACCAAAACGTTGAAAAGTTTACAGTTTTCAAGGCAAAAATATTTTTATCAAAAAAATTTTTCATCACTTGGCTGAATCATTAGTCACTGAAGGTTCTTGATTTGTGGCTATATTCATAGAAAATTGAATA
>CM060967.1:140496250-140513750 GCA_030765045.1 Tenodera sinensis | reverse complement strand
AGGAAATTCACAGGACTTATACATTTAGCATTTTAGGAGCTTTTGAATAAGTTACAAACAAGTATATATTAATGTAATGTAAACAGTTTTTTTTAGATAAAAGAAAATACAAGAAATATGTCTGAAATATTTCTATTATTATCCTTATGCATCACTTGTAAAATGTCCCTACTAAACGGAAAGTAAAAACATAAAGATATACATTCAAGGATAGGCACCTGTCCAGATTGCAAACTACGTTACCTTGAGAGCGACTTTGCTGTATTTGTTTGCACTTCATATTTGTTGGCAATGGAGGAAGTAGGGAAAGGGTGTGCGACACATTTCTACAGTAATCTGCTTGTAAACTGATGCCGCTGAACCGCTCCTACCTAACGTGTGCTACATCACGAAATCCTCCTGTAGACATAACTTAAAAGCAGTGTGGAAGCCAACTCATAGAGCTTTAAATAGCAAGCAACTATAAAATACAAAATGACAGTGTTTAAAAAATTGAAAATAGATTAATCCGATGCATGAAATTTCGCGTGAATTGCATATGTTGCAATATACCTTGGCATACCCCAGAAAGTATGAAATATTTTCATACTCCATTGTTTCACTTGTGTTAAGGTGGACATTAGGGATTGCTGGATTGGAGGGATAACAAATAACACTAAAGAAAATGTGAGTTAGATGAACTTTATTATGAAATGCAATTATATACACACTTGATGCTCCACATCAGCATCCTTCGTACCAACATTCAAACTGATTTTGCGAGGTACTTTTCCAAGTCTTTGTTTATGAAATGCTTTTGGAGAATATTTCACGTTTCGCCTCAACATCCCTCACACCAACATTTGAGACTAGGGCTGCAATGACCGCTGCTGCGTCCTTCTTCTTTGCACACTCGGCGACATGTGTCGTTGTCCCAAACTGCACAAGGTCCTTTGTATCTTCCGGACAGACAGTCACCAAGAGCAACCTCAGTGCCGACGGCGAGGACGAGCAGAAATGCAAAGATGAAACAATACCCCTTCATTGTTAACGTGCTGCAGACGATTCAGAATCTGGTAGCTGTAGGATGTTGTCTTCCCTTCGGACTTCGAGCTGGTATGCCGAAGAAAGTGAAACGACGAGAATTTATACTTCTGCGACAAGGAAAATAGTTGCGTTTTCTGACCTCACGCGTAGCACACACCACGTGAGGTTGCTGAACGCAAACAAGTAATTTCTAGAAGACAGGAATGTCTGGTGAAGTCCCGAGTGTAAAACGTGTTGTGGTGGTCCAGTCCTCGCCGTCACAGAGGACAGTGTAAGGTGATTCTGTAATCGAGTCTGTCTAGACAAAACTCGTTTCATTGCCCTTTCGTCTGTGGAAAATCTGGATAGAAAGATGTACTTATGATAATAACAGAACCAAAATAAATGATATTAGCTGCAATTCACGTGAAAGTCTGTGAGAGTTGTTAATGTATTTCGGTTGGGATAGTCTGTATAATCCATAGGAGACTATCTTTTTAAATAAATAAACATGTTTATTTATTTTAGGACAGAGACCTCGAAGGTTTAAACAAGTTTTCTTTAAATATAAATATTTTATAATTCTTCTGGTGTTGGTAGCTAATGCTGGCATCTTGGCTTAAGGGAACACCGAAGTGCCACTTTAGCCTGTTTGGTCAAGAAAAATCGATTGTGAATTTTTAGTGCAAACTCAAAGATTTTTTGTTACTTTCTCATATTCAAAATATATCTTTTCTCACAAAAATATAGCTATAGATCTAAATTTTCTCCAATTTAGTTCAGAATATGGGAAATAAAATGTCCGTTTAGAATTTTCATATTGCTTATACCTTTTTCAAAAAAAAAAGTTAATATAATAATGCGCAGTTTTTTTTATATTTTTACTCTTGGCGGCATAAAAACTTTTTTTAAGAAAAAATATTCACTATATCAAAATTTTCTTCGTTTAATTTGTTACAAGGGTAATAAGAGACACAGTTTTAAAAAATCCAATGTGTTGTATTCACACGACTTTCTCTACTCTTGTAGTGATCATTGTTACAAGCTCTTATTCCTGTATCTTCTTCGTGTTAGTTGGAATAAACATTTGCAGAAATTATCTTATTGCTTATTTCCTTGTAGGTGCAAGGGGAATATTAGAATACAGTAGGCTTTGAATGATAGTACGATCTTTTACAGCTTATAAAAACGAACAACGATGTTCCAACATAAATATAAGTTTTTCAAAACTCACACAAATAAGAAGGAATATCTCCGAAATGCTTCACTCTACAAAAAAATATGTATATATATATTGTGTGTTTTATCAAGATCTACATTTTCCCTTCAAGGGAACTTTACTGCTCCTTTGGCTAATTTTGCTGAACTTTTGTGAAGAAACTGAATGCTAGTAGTTGCATGCCATTATAGCTTGATCAATGTTTTGTCACAACATGGCACCGTTATCATTCACTTTCAGTTGGAGTTCTTATATTTTGGTATTTAGACATCTACTAATTAATTCGTTCCATATTTTCATTTTTCGTCGTATTTGCACAGACACGTTATTTAATAGCAATAATTACCTGCGTAAGTTTCAAAGAATTCCTCCTACAGGAAAAATACATTACGAGGAGGAATATTTATGTTTGTGTGTCTCAAATATCTTTAACTATTTTAATTAAAACATAAAATATTTTAGATGTTTGCATCATAAATAAATTGCATATCTTAAACTGAATAGTCCCGCTGTCATTGAGTTTTTCCTAAACTATGATGCCATAAGTTGTACACAAAACGTACTTTGAAAAAAAAAAAAAAAAAAATGTTGCTTTAAGCGGTTCAAGAATGTTGCACATTTTAAAAACTTTCCAAAGTCTGGTTACTGTTCTGTCACTTTATTGTCCTAAATTTTACTGCAAATGCACAATTTTCTTCTTTTGTTAACACAGTGGATAGTCCTTTCTACCACAATTGCACTTCTGATTATCTTTCTCAGTCTTTTAATGTGTTTCTTAAATTTCTCTATCCCTTATATCTTGACTATTACGATACAATCACTCGACGACACATATGACAGGCTGGCCGACTCACTCTTGTAACTAAAAACTAACTGTACATGACGACTTACACAACTAAGCAACAACTCAACTCAAAAACTAAAAATACTTGTCTGACTGCATGCGCTCTCGATGGTCCTATTCATACTGGAGTCGATGTCACGTGACATGTCGAGATCTTTCCATGCGCACGTGTGTAATGACTCAGCGAATATCAACGAGAAGCTTCTTGGCTCCTTTTGTTGTTATCGCGCATTATAGGCACGTACACACAACCGCTCCAGGACGCTCGGTCCCCTCTCGTATGTATATTGTTGTATGACCAATGTCACAATATTTTGATAGTAGACCTTGAATTATTAAGTAGCGTACGCTTGTTTCTAATTGTCGACGTAATTTTTAAACAAATGACTTTTAGACTACCTATCGTGGTTGTTAACCCAATCAAACTATTGATTATAAATGTTATCGCCGTTATTAGGAAGTGGCTTAGTTTTATATTAATGATTTGTGGGATAGAAACAGTAGTGAAGGGCCTATGTCTTTTCAGTATCAATGCTTTCTACATTTCATTCAAAGCAGGTTCTAGTTCTTCAGATAGGTATGTTCGACCTTTCGCGCCAGGCAAACGTCTGCTCATGACGTCAGTACTTTGAAACGAGCTTATCAGTAACTCTGACAGCGAAAGGTGAGGGGAAGAGGTGGATGCCAGCAGTTTCAAAGTTACCTTAGTGAATATAGACTTGTGTTATACCTTTGCATTGTTTACAATGCCAGATTAGTAATCTTAGTTAGGAATGGGCGATATTTTAATCCTTCATTATTTTTGTCTCGGAACTTGAAATTCTGAGCAAGAATGGAGAAAGTCATTCACACAACGGCCATTATCGTAACGATAGATTCACCTCGTATCCTCCATTTCGGAAGTAGCATTCAAACATGCAAATTGTGTCATTTCAATATCGTGTGCATGGAATGTGCAAAATGTTCTGTTGAAAAACCACCGCAGCATACAACCTGTTTACGCATGAGTTTGAGCTTCACTTTCACGCATTCCCAGTGAGGCAAGCCACTCCCTAATAATGACGTCATTAAACTGGCTGGCGCTAAAGGCCGATAAATCTGAAGACCCGGTATAATTTACATTTTACAATATAAGTGAACCTACTTAGGTATGTCGGACTTGTTTTCTTTGAAATTCGCCCGAATCCAAGGTCCTGGATCGAACAGAAAGAGATAATTTGTGTGGACCACAGAACACAAGGTTACGCTCGCAGCTTCACGCACTGATGAGAGAGAGAGAGAGAGAGAGAGAGAGAGAGAGAGAGCAGGAAGCAGCTAAATCTAGTTAAAGCCAAACTGAAGGATTATACAGAGGCAAAGCAAAATAATGGGATTGTTTTCCTGTATTAATTCTCAAAGCAGAATACCTTACAAGAGATCACATAAGATTATTCTTTCGTGTTATTTCTTAACAATTTTCTCCCCTTATTTACGGTCACCTCAACATCGAAGATATTTGATACAAATTAATCATGATGTCCATATTTGTGTTGGCTTTTCCTATCTGTTTGACTAACTTAATAACTGCCCTCGATTGCACTGATGCTTTTTGTACCATCTGAACTGTTACTATTGATTTTAAACTAACATAATTCTTCGTGGTTATAGGATTTCTATTCGCCCAGTATAATGTTTCTCACACCTTAGCAGCCTTCCTCATAGCACTCCCTTTTAGACACTCTGAATGCACAACAGTACTTCAACGACTTGACAATCGCAGTAAGAAAGGACCCTCTCAACCGTGTTTATGGCATTACTAGCGAAGGAAAAGTTGAGGGAGAGTTTTACAACCTCTTGGAATGTGTTAAGGTTTCGCGAATACAGTCAACTAATGTTTGTAGGACTGATTGCACACTTTGAATTTCTGCAACAATATCTAGAAATCCATTTGCATATTTTAGCTTTACGTTTGCTATACCATTGCAGGGATTTAGGTTAAAAGTGAGGTTTGCCTTTTGAACAAATACTGATATTTGATGCATGCCAATATTGTCGCTTTGAAAGTCTTGAAGGCGTTGAAGTTCAGCTTCTTGGATGTCTCTTCTTGATTTAACAATATAGAGTGTAACAATTACTGCCCCAGGCAGTATAATCTTGTAGACATTTTTAATGGCGTTAAAAATTATATATTTCAGCTCAAATGCGATATCCAGTTGTTAGGCGCATTAGATAAATAGTAAAATGATAAAAGCACAGAACTTACCGAAGGCAACATTCTTGCCTCTCAGGATGCTGCAACTTAGAATCCTATTGGCTGAGAGTTTTGAATGTAATTTTACTTCGCTCCTTTTAGTAAATATCACGTAGCTTTTAATTGTTTAGGAATTTTGTATCTACACCCATTTCATATTCCCATACCTAATTTTATTTAACCTGGACATATTAGTTTAATAGAAAGAAATAAAAGTCTATCTTTGTTCTATATCCAGAGACACGACTTACTTTGGATGCTCTAAAAGTCTAAAACAACACGAAAATTTTCAAGAAAATACCTAAAATCCAGATTACCCTTACATGGAAAATGTTTCAACAATTTTCGTTTTCTCAAAAATACAGACGATTTTGATGAAAATGCCTTATTTTTATGACAAATGAAATGTAGATCTTAAATTTTCTGATAATAGCTTCTGAAGTTTTCATTCTTGATGATTTTTGCGGACTAAACTTTTGTGGAGATTATTTATCACATTTAACACATTTCTTATGCATAACTTAAACATATCTGTGATTATTTATGTAATCCTAACTGGGGTATTTTGAAGAATAATGAATTTAGTAAGATTTGCTGCCCACACAGAAAATATTTGTTTATAAATAAATTATATATTCATTTATACTCATCTTGACAAATCACATATCCTTATTTGTAATAGAAAATTTATTAATAATATGTTACAAAATGTTTAAATGTTTTGCTTCATACTTTGAAAATAAAGTAAAAGAAAAGCTCCATCTTCAAATAGTATATTTTTTCCTCTTCATACTCGTAAAATTAAGCTTACTTTTCTTTACCAGTCTCTTTGTTTTTATTGCACAAACGAAACGCAGAGTTTTATTTATATTATTTTACTTTCTAGTTCAGATACAATAATCAATCATCTTCGAAGAACACCCTCTGGCGAAGCCATCACTGAACCACAGATTATTGCAGATACTCTTGCATCTACCTTTTCTTCTGTATGCAGTGAATCCAAGGATAACCAGGCAGATTTTCTAACTCCTTGCCCCTTACAAACAACTCTTTCCTCGGCTTCCATAGATTTCAGTCAGCCCTTCAACGAAGACCTTACAATGGATGAAATGCTTGCTGAATTATATCACTGTAAGAGCAAAAGCGCTGGACCTGACAACATTCCTTATGCGCTTCTTAAAGAACTGCCGCATAGGGGGTTACAGTATTTATTGAAGGTATTCAATTACATCTGGAAAGCACAACGCTTTCCCAGTCAGTGGCGATCGTCTATTGTGATTCCTATACCTAAGCCAAACAAGGATCATTCGAATCCTAACAACTATCGCCCTATTTCACTGACATGCACCATGTGTAAACTGCTAGAGAAGATGATTAACAGAAGATTGCGATGGTTTTTGGAACACAACAAATTCTTCAACGATTTACAAAGTGGCTTCCGCCAATACAGATCTACACTAGATACCTTGTTGATACTGGAGTCTGAAATTTGCAATGCTTTTGCCAGCCATCAGCACATGCTTACTGTGTGTCTCGACATTTCTAAAGCCTATGATACGGTGAAACGTCCTCACATCATTCTAGAACTCCTTAAGGCCAACGTCAAAGGAAATATGCTTGCATTTATTGTTAACTTCCTTCAAGATCGAAGGATGTGTGTGAGAACCAATGGTGTCTTGTCACAAAGTGTTGTCCTTGATAAAGGTATACCGCAGGGCTCGGTATTGAGTGTAACACTTTTTTTAGTGGCTGTTAACTCAGTATTTTCATGTATTCAACCTCCAGTAAAGGCTGTACTGTTTGCTGATAACCTGACAATATATTGTAAAGGAAAGAATATTACTACTACACAAGAGCTACTACAATCAACACTCAACAATTTTAAAAATTGGAGCCACAACACTGGCCTTATTTTTTCTTCCCAAAAAAGTCAAGCTATTCTTTTCTCCAGATTGAAAACTCCTAGCCCAAACCCTATACTACACATTACCAACTGCCAACTCCCAGTGGTAAATACCGTCCGTATACTGGGATTGCACTTTGATCATAAGTTGACTTGGATACACCATCTTAAGCTTCTTAAAGCTGATTGTGTTAGGCGGCTTAATCTTTTAAAAGTCTTATCTGCCAAAGGGTGGGGAGCCGATCTCAGTGTTCTACTTCGCACTTACAGAATGACCATCCTCTCCAAGTTGGACTATGGTTCTATTGTTTATAGCTCCGCCAAACTATCAAGTCTTAAAATGCTGGACACTGTTCAAACCACAGCTCTAAGAATTGCACTTGGGGCATTCCATACTAGTCCTACAGAGAGTCTAAAAATTGCAGCAGGTGAACCACCACTTTCTTTCCGACGTAAAATGTTAAGTCTTACTTATTTTACCAAGTCCTTAACCAGACCTAATTCTGGTGCAGTTGCTCATATATCACGCCAAGATAATACTCAACCCAAAGGGTTCCCTATCCAACCCTTCTCCCAAAGAATTGTTACATACCTTGAAGAGTTTAATCTGACTATTCCTTCTTTCATTTCCCGTACCTTCAACATAAATGATATACCATGGAGAATAAAATTACCTGTCATCAACACCACTTTGACAAAATATGTGAAGGCTCATACCCAAAAATCTTGTTTTAACATGCTGTTCAAAGAATTGTGTGACACGTATGCCAATTTTGAGCCAATTTATACGGATGGTTCCCGGTGTGACAACAATAATGGCTGTGAGGTGGTTGCTCCTAACCACACTATGATGTATAGTCTACCAGACGCTCTCACCATTTTCTCTAGTGAACTGTTTGCTATACGTTTCGCCATGGATTATATATCAAAGAATGGAGACATCAAATCATTCATTATATACACAGATTCCCTTAGTGCATTAATGGCTATACAACAACGATCTCCTTGCCACACCTTGGTAAGGGAGATACGTGAATAATACAGTGAGCTTATTTCATCAGGTAAACAACTAATCTTGGGATGGATACCATCTCACTGTAACATACCAGGAAATGATCTTGCTGACACTGCCGCATCCTCCAAACTTACCAGATCTTAAGCTACCACATGAAGACTATTTACGGCATCTTAAAACAACTATCCTACACCGATGGAAGACAGATTGGACAACTACATCCAACAGCAAACTGCATGATATCTGTCCAATACCTAACCTGTCTACAACAATTAGAACACTAACCCGGCGAGTCCAGGTGCTAATAACCCGATTATGCATTGGCCACACTGCGCTTACTCATTCCTACATTCTGTCCCGTGAACTTCCTCCTAAATGTACTCTGTGTGATTCTACTCTTACCGTTCAGCATCTGCTCACTGTTTGCCCAAGATACACTCACCAGCGACTTCAGTATGGAGTTCCTGAGAACCTTCAGCTAGCTTTGGGTGATCAACAATACCACAAGAAAATCATCAAGTTCATCAAAGCATGCAAAGTTATGTTTAAATTCAATGTAAATTTCATGATTTGTTTCCTCCTTTTTTTCCTCAATGTTTAGTCGTGATATGACTTTTATGTTGAAGCGACTTCAAATAATAAATAAATTAAAAAAAAATAATAATCTATATTATAGGCAGGCTTATTTTTGGAAGTAAGGTAATCCTATATTCCAATAATGTAGCTATTTAAACTATGTAATTACAGAAGATTGCTTGCCAAATCACCTTCAAATAGTTAAACATAAAAGGCTTAATATAAGAAGCGTAATTCCTTAGTTCTTATTTCAATGATACGCTTTTTAATTTCTCTCACTATATTTTAGGTACAGAGGGTATTGCGTATCACCCACAAATTTGACGCCAATGTTTGAGAGGAACTGAAAAATTTAATGCCACAGACGGGACTTGAACCACAGACCCTCCGGTTACCCGGCGGCTGCTCTAACCATTAAGCTACTGCGACAACCTACCAGAATTACATTGAATTCTCCAACCCATTCGCATTTCTCCCTATAGCCCACAAAGGCAGTTTCACAACAGAGACAATTAACCCAACGGCGACTTAAGTACTATCATAAGTACTTTATGACCCGGAATTAAATATCAGTTAAATTTCAGTTCCAGTTCTACCTCTCACACACTGCTTGTGTGTTTAAAAACACCAATAGTAAGTTTGTTGCCATAAATAAATAATTCATATCGATTTTTCACTGGGAATATACTTGTTGAACGCCCCTGAAGCATTATTATGTGTGTGTTTGTGTGTTTGTATGTGTGTATCTGTGTGTCTGTGGTGGTGTGTGAATTTTTGTGTCAAAAACACAGAATAGACGAAGAAAGCTTTCGAAAATTTTGAATTTTCTCAAAAATTGCTATAACAATTTGTTAAAATATTCCAAGTTTAAGGTATTTTGGTGAAAAATTAAATTTATATTATGGATTTTCTGGAAACATATTCTGAAAAGCTCTTTATTCTGAATGCTTCCATATTTCCTAAACTGTAAGAGAAACAAAATCGTGCTACAAAAAAGAAAAGAAAAGAAAAGAAAACAAGTAGAACTCGTTGGAGCATACAAATTAAGCCTGTTTCAATTTTTTGTGCAGCTAACCAAATTTCGAGAAATTCCTTGTTATTGGTTTCAATTTTTAAATACTTATACTTTTCTGTTCTCTCGGGAAGTCACTGTTCTTTTTTTATTTCTTTGCTACACAAGAGAATGGAGTTTAAAAACCATCCCATTGCAATCTTCCATTAAAATATTTGACTATCCCTTAAAACCTACTGTATTCCGTTATTCGTCGTCTACCTCAAGGAAGTATGCAATAAAACAATTTCTGCAGACGTTTCTCTCGATTAACATGAAGTAGATAGAAGAATATGAGTGTAAAAGTCGAAAGTCTATGTGTGTACAACGCATGAGATTTTTTTCCTATATTCGTTACTGCTTTAAGATAATGTTTGTGAAACACCCTTCTTAGTTTCGAGAGAGACTTAAATTGAAGCTTAGAGTAGTCCAACAGCTACTAGGATTTACTCATATTTAATACACAAATCGATTCCTGAGATTTCATAATATAAATTTGTAGGTAGAAATTGTGAAAACGCGCTCAAATACTGCAATTTTCACACTGTAGTTCTGGTAATTTTTTCTTTTTTATGTAACTTAGTGCAACACAGTAAAACAGTTCGCAAACTTCTTGAAGCAGCAATTATAGCAAATATTAAAACGAACATTTTAGTCTTATAGTAAAAAATCTGATGTGTTGCACTCACATGACTTTCTCTACTCTTGTACTAACCATTCTTACAAACTCTTATTCCTATATCTTCTTCGCGTTAGTTAAAATAAACATTTGTACAAATTATCTTATTGCTTATTTCCTTGTAGGTGCAAGGGGAATATTGGAATACAGTAGGCTTTGTGCGATAGTCAAATCTTTTAAAGCTTTGAGATTCCGTTCTCTTTGTACACGTAACATATAAAAAAATGAACAACGATGACCCATTTCACGAAAGTTCCAAGTTTTCCGAAACTCACACACATAACAAGGTATATCTCCGAAATGGTTCACACTACAAGAAAATTTATTGAGACATAAATTGTGTATTTTAGCAAGATCTACATTTTTTGTATAGTATAATTTGGTCTATCTCTAACGGTTTACCAGTTATGCAAAAGTCGTCCAGAGTAAATACGACTACAGGGGCTATAGCCAGAAAATTCAAGATATACATTTCATTTGTCATAAAAATATCTCAAACATATGACATTTTAATCAAAATCGTTAGAGCCATTTTCAAGAAAATCAAAATTTTCGAAAAATTTTGCATGTAAAGGGTAGTTTAGGGTAGGGCTATTTTCTTCAAAATCTTCGTGTCACATCCTCAAACGACATTAAACTTAAATACCAACTTTGGTTTTCAACCGACTTTTCGTTTTTGAGCTATGCTGTCCACAGACTGACAGACCGACAGACTGACAGACACACAGACACACACACGGACTTTTTTCTAAAAATGCTTTTTTTGGATTCAGGGGGCCTCAAAACATGTATTTCCGGTGAAATCTCGACTTCGAATTTTTGGGTGGAATACAATACTTCCCCTACTTACCAGTAGAGAAAGTAAAAATGCATATCCAAAGTGTCTAAAGTTCTTGAAATTGAAAATATATTAATGTAAAGACTTCTTATTTAGCTAAAACAAAATGAAAATAAAAATAAGTGTGAAATATTGCATCATTAAATTCATGTGCGACCTAATAAAATGTCTCCTCTTCAAGAAAACAATGTTTTAAATGTTATGAAAAATTCCATAAAAGCACTTTATATAGTTAGTAACGATAAATACAAAACCGATAATGTTTTGAAAACTGTAAATGGATTAACTACAGCATGAAATGTGTGTAGCATTAATATAGTATACAGACCTTTGAAACTTTGAAAAAATTTCACACTTGCACTGCTGAAGTCGTTAATACACATTAGGAATTTCAGGACTGCAAGGATAACAAATGACACTAAATAACATGTAAAATAGATGAATTTATTATGAAATGCAGTTAGGTACATATTTCACGTTCCACATCAACATTCTTCATACCAACATTGAAACTGATCCTGCGATGGCCATCCCTACGTCCATGTAATGAAATGTTTTTGGATAAATGTTACACGTTTCACCTCAACATCCTTCACACCAACATTTGAGACTGGCACTACAATGGCCGCTGCTGCGTCCTTCTTCCTTGCACACTCGGCGACATGTTTCGTTGTCCCAAACTGCACAAGGTCCTCCATATCTTCCTGACAGACAGTCACCAAGAGCGACCTCAGTGCCGATGGCGAGGACGAGCAGAAATGCAAAGATGAAACAATACCCCTTCATTGTTAACGTGTTGCAGACGTTTCAGAATCTGGTAGCTGTAGGATGTTGTCTTCACTTCGGACTTCGAGTTGGTATGCCGAAGAATGTGAAACAACGAGCATTTATACTTTCGCAACAAGGAAAACAGGTGCGTCTCTGAGGTCACGTGGAGGACACGCACGTGAGGATGTTGACCGTAAACCAGAATTGGAACAGCTAGTGAAGTCCCAAGTGTAAAACGTGTTGATGGTCGTACAGCCCTCGAGCGGCAAGGTTAATTATTATCATTGGAGAATGATCCAATAATTAATCCTTGTTAGCAAAATTCAATGCAACAGCACTAAACATTCTACTGCTATGAGATTGACATGAAAAGTGTTATTTGCGATACAAGAGTTTAAAGGAATATTTTATTTTGTGAGAGTTGAAACTCTCATTCGGGTTTGGGGTTTTTCCATGGAGATATTTTTGTAAAAGCTTGAAAAACTGGCTTGATCACACACATGTTGACTTGTGGCCATGAAAGTTTGTGTGTTCACTGTATCCCTGTAATAGCTGCTATGTTAAATTTGCACCAGGTTTTACGACCACATGGGTATAGGCCACGTTGAGATGTGCTTGTCAGTGGACAGTTTATGACGTGGACGTGTAATTAAATGCGGACGTGCAGTGTTTAATAAAATAAACAAAATGAAAAATAAAGTAAAGTAAAATAAAATAAAAAAGCATATCAGAAAAACTAACTGTTGGATTTTTATGAAACAAGGGCTATCATAAAGACAAAGAAATATATAAAAAAATTAAATTAAGTTACAAAACTGCCATTTTGAAATCTGTTCGTCTCTATCTCTCCTTAAAGTTAATAACCAATGTAAATGCATTTAAAAAGTAAATATGTTAATATTTGATAAATAAGGCAATATATTCTATTAGTGAATTTCTTGTTAATTTACAGTTTTTGTGAATGCATATTTTTACTGCATACAATTTATTGACAATGTCTAATGGATTTTTGTACTCCCTATGGACAATACATTGAACTGAATTGAATTGAATTGTGATTCCAAAACTGGGCCGCAGGCTGAGTTGAGGAAACCTACAACAAAATCAAATCCTTTTAACCCGTGCATCATCCACTATTTATAGACAGTACTAAATATTTATAGATATATTATATATAAATATATGGTATTGTTTTACCTTTTTCATGATCATGATAGTCATCGGGCTGCGATGTTTAGTCACAACATTCTACATAAGGGAGGCAGTGGAACTAATAAAACAATGAAAATAATGTAACAAAATGTAATTAATTAAAAGATTATAATTACAATTATTATAGTTTTTTAAATTAATCATAAAGAAACATTTAAAATAGTGTTACTGTCATATAGAAATAGTTTTACCACAAATAATGTTTAATACCTTCCGAAAGTTTTGTTTATCTTTTAATTGTTGTAGTTGTTCCATTTATATCCCACCTTCAACTTAATGGTTCATGTCGGCGGATTATCCTTTAGGACATATGCCCTAAAGACAATGGTGCTAGCTCGTATGCAGTGGGGTTTGTTGTACTTTCACATTCCTCCTCTCATTCAGTCTTCCAAATTCTAGGGAGGACAGAGAATAATCATGGCTTGAGAGAAACTTATACTTCTCATCTGGTAACTAAACCCGGATACTTCGCACAGCTCCGCCGCATGAGATACCTAGTTTAATAGTTATCCTTATGCTTTACCATAATCATTCAGTTTTTTACATTGCAAACTGTTAATGTAATTCTAATGTGAATGCAGTATGTTAAATTCTGGGTATTACAAGTCATATTCATTAGATATGTTCACTTCTAAGCATTACTTGGTGCCGCGGTTTTTCTATCATTTCGTGCACAAATGTTGATCCTATTATTGCATATATACCCTATAATGCATATTTTATTTCACTAATTTTAATGGGCATAATTTTATCCAGAAGAATATTCTACACTAAGGATTCTAAAGTTTTTAACGGATTTCGCAATGGATTCCATATAATATAAGCCTTACTGAAAATACACGTATTTCTAATTTGGATTTTAAAATTTTAGATTTTTTTAAAAATACCTCTAACGCTTTTGATTAAAATAGCACATGTTTAAGATATTTATCCAAAAAGTGCAGTTTTTTTAGAAACAGCTTATAAAGGTTCTCTTCACAGAATTTTGCTTAACTATATATGACTCATAAACAATAAGAGATAGATTGAAAGAAACGCATACGTCATTGAAATGTACATCAATGTAAAACACAGAATGTATTTCAAATACATTTTTGTGCCACCAGCCATTTCCGAGATTTGTGTTGTTATTGATTTAAACTTTTCAATAGTTTATCATTTCTAAAATGCTGTCACTATTCAGTTGTTTCTTGCAATGTCATGGAAACACTATTTATAGCATAGAGCGACATGGTTTCTTGTACTTCCAATGTTGCCTACGACGAAATTGTAAATAACTATTTCTCCTTTCGTAAGAGCGTTTTGTAGATTTTATATGAAAGCAAATGATAGCAGGTGGTACTAGTAGGGAAAAATGGTATTTTACTTTCACATAGGCCTTTTTTGCATTTATTTGTAAATTACGCGAATCACGCAACTGATGCCGCCTCAGCCGGTTTTGCTACATTGGAATCCTGATGGCAGTTTCCCTTTAGGCTTTAAATCAGAGCAAAATACAGGTTTTTTGGGAATAACAGTGGCCAAGGTCAAGGGAATGATAGAAAGAGACAGCACAAGTGAACCACAACACAGTCAACAAGGAAAAGTGTGCAGCCTCACGTAATGAAATACCATTAGTAAGAGAAAGGTACATACGTCATACATTTGACCCCGAATGTCATTATGACGACTATACGTCCGATGTTTATCTTAACAAAATGTTATTTTTAAACGGTAATGACAGCAATACGGTTTCCTGCAATTCTAATTCTAGAACTTCATGCACACCATGACTATTCTATTAGCTTTAAGAGTTAATACGAGATACTGTGAGAGAATCTGCGGAAACTGTGTTTCTTATCTCCTTAATTTCCTAACAAAAATCTTCTAAACTCTAAAATTATTGCACCTATGCGTAGGTTTTATCTTCTAGCACAACCAATGCTCATAATCAATGCAATTTTAGTTATTTGTTCTAAAACACTTCATCATTATCGTATCAAAGTTGCGAATTCCCTGGCACGTACTAACCATAATACGAGATACTTTAGTGTGTGACTTTACTTCAAACATTCTTACGAAACCTCATTCTTCCATCTGCTACGTGCTAAATCTAGTTGTTATGTGTAATGGCCTTGGAGTTACATTCCCTTTCATTTCCAGGCAAAAATAAATGACTTCCTATTTGAGGAACGTGAATTTAGCACAACTGTCATGGAGATGCTTTCATATTTGTCAAGAAAACATCTTCAACTTATGGTATTTTAACCAAAGTCACTAGAGGCATTTTTCAGATCAAAATTTTCGAAAAGCTTACCATGTAAGTGGTAGTTTAGAGTAGAGAATTTTCTTGAAAATCTTCATGTCGCATCCATAAGTTATGCTGTTCATACACACAAACACACCCACACACGCACGCGCACACACATAAAATTTTTCTAAAAAGGCTTTTTTACTTTCCCTACTTGTAAGTAGTATTGTATTCCACCCAAAAATTCTAGATTTCGCCGGAAATATATGTTTTGAGACCTTAGAATCCAAAACAAAAAAGCATTTTTAGAAAAAGGTCCGCGAGTGTGTATGTCAGTCTGTGTGTCAGTCTGTGGATAGCATAACTCAAAAACGGAAAGTCGGTTAACAACCAAAGTTGGTATTTAATTCAATGTCTTTCAAGGATGCGACATAAACATTTTGAAGAAAATAGCCCCACGCTAAACTACCCTTTACATGAAAATGTTTTCGAAAATTTTTATTTTCTTGAAAATGGCTCTAACGATTTTGATTAAAATGTTATATGATTAAGATATTTGTGTGAAAAATGTAATGTATATTTTTAATTCTCAGGCTATAACCTATGTAGTCCTGTTTACTCTGGATGACTTTTGAATAACTCGTAAACCGTCAGAGATAGACAAGTTCCTAAGTTTCGGAGATATTCCTTGTTATTTGTGTTAATTTTGGAACACAAAACTTTGGTGAAATGGAACATCGTTGTTCATTTTTTTATATGTTAAGTGTGCAAAGAGAACGGGATTTAAAATATTTGACTCACGCAAAGCCTACTGATTCTAATATTCCCATCGCACCTACAAGGAAATAAGCAATAAGATAATTTGTGCAAATGTTTATCTCAACTAACATGAAGATATAGGAATAAGAGTTTCTAAGAATGGTTAGTACAAGAGTAGAGAAAGTCATGTGAGTGCAACACATCAGGTTTTAGAAAAAGGTGTCTCTCAGTCTGTGGACAGCATAACTCAAAAACGAAAAGTCGGTCAAAAACCAAAGTTAGTGTTTAAGTTTAATTTCTTTCAAGGAAGATCTTCAAGAAAATAGCCCCACCCTAAACTACCCTTTATGTGGAAAATGTTTCGAAAATTTTGATTTTCTTGAAAATGGCTCTAACGATTTTGATTAAAATGACATATGAGATATTTTTATGACAAATGAATTGCATATTTTGAGATCTTAAATACCTACCTACATAGTTTGTCTTGTTGGATTTTAGTTTTAAGCTATGTTTACAAACACACACAGCTGGGTGAGGGCCTCAGGACGTATATTTTCAGTGCAATCTTCACATCAAATTTTTGGTGTAATAAAATACATCCTCTACCTTCTATATGTAGTAAACAATGCATCAAATAAATCATTTTAAGAAAAGTTGTATTGTATCTGCGCAGTATTTGTGTATAAATAACGCAATAGAAGAACAAATATTAAGCTGAATACCAACTTTTATTCTCTAAGCATGCCAGATGAAGACATTCAAACATTTCCCTGACCCCAAGCAACACTATTAGCACTTTTTTCTGGTTTAAATGGCTTAAAATTGCATTAGACATTAATATGAAATGATAATGACGAATCTGTGATTTTGTGACAACAAAGTCTTAGTCCACTTTATTAAGACTGAGTTTTGTGAAATGTTGCATAACTAGGGCAGCACGGAATATAAACAAAGGCTTACCGAAGGAAAAATACAGAGTTCATTAAGATACACATCTGGGTCAAATAAATATTCTTGTATCATTCCTTTCTTTCCTGCAAGATATTCCCTTTGAACATCAGCTTCTGAAAGTTGGCTAATTTTACGAAACCTTGAATGAAGAATAGCTTTTTATATTAATATTGTAGTTAAAATATGTGTAAGAATTTTTCATGGGTAAAGAATGTATTGT